>JARJDQ010003516.1:0-17068 GCA_030264215.1 Geostiba sp. GC000077 | reverse complement strand
GCGGTCGTCCGGGCGTCGGGAGCAGCAGCCGGAACGAAATCGAGGATGACCACTGGCCAGCAGATCCGGTCTAATGTGTCTCCAGCCCGGCATGCACCACCGGACAACGCGGCCCCCACTTCCCCCCCCCCCCCCCCCCGCTGCCTTCATCAACTGCACCATTTTGCGCTCCCAGCGCAGCGTCGAGGGTGGCCCGGGAGATAAACTTCGCGCTAACACTCCCGTGAGCCGGCACCCTCTAAAACTAAATCTTTAATATTAAACTTTGATGTCAAGGGTCATGCGGGTGCCTGGAAACGGCTGGAAATGGTCACGCCACCACCGCCGCCGCCCAGAGATCACAATGAAGGATTAAAAGTAAGTAAAGTATGAAATGGATTTAAGAGGCGGCGCGGATTAGGAAGTTTTCACCATCTCCAGCTAGTTCAGCACCAGCAAAGCCTTCAGTTTTGGAATTTTAGACACTTCTCGGGGCTTTACCCCGTGTCGTTACATAAATCGACCCGTTGACATTTACCACTTTAATTTTGATCAGAATTCGACCTGAAACATACTTACTTACAAATACTGTCTTTTAGGGCGACTCCAATACTCCATTGTTTGAACCCCGGGCAGTGGACCGACGTTTTCAAGACTCTTCCCCGTTTATGCAATGAGCAAAATGATCTTTGAGGATTAGTAACCGTCGGGTTCTCAAAGGGTCAAACAAATCTCAGCTGTTCAGAACCCAGTTATGCCATTGACTCCACCACTCCACGTAATTCAATGTTAGACTCGTTTCAGACCCTTCTGCTACCTGACACCAGACGGCGTTCGGTGAAGTTTAGAAGCGAATCACTAATTGTCAAAGATCATTTAGTTCCGTACATAAACAGAGCTTTAGAACTTGGCACCTTGGCTGAAAAAAACTGTGAATTCTGAAATAAAAACTTGTGGATAGTGGAAGTGTATATGGATCAAAAGACATTCGTTAAGTACACAAGATGCAGCATTTAATGCTCACGTTTCGTCTCGAAAACAAAGAACGCTATACAGAGAACACGACGATACCAATAAATTTGTTTGGTGTATGTGTGTGTGGGGTGAGGGGGGCGAAACAAACTCGGAAATCATGTTTTGGCATCCGAACGAAACTCGAAGCAAACAAATCAGTTCAAAAATGTTTGGTAATTTTTTACAATGTATTTTTGCTCGTTTTTTGAATTTTACACGTTTTTTGGACACTCACAGACAATACGCACACGTCCATCCATCAGCATGCAGCCCATCCGCACTCGCACATGCTCAGATCAACACAATATTTTATATGCATCAACAAACAAAACAAAAATGATCCATCCGCCCTTCCTTTGCAAGCGTCCGTTGTTCCTATTTTTTCTGGGGGGCAGGCGAAAGCTCATCAAAAGCCCTCACCGCACATGATTGGCGCTTTCGTTCATCTTCAATAATCGTCAATAATCTCAGTTTGTGTGTGGTTTTTCATCTTTATATTAATTATTTATAATATTTATATATATTCATCATTTTCATTTCATTAAAAAGCGGAACACAATAAAGTCCTCTTTTTCGCATCATGTTTGCGTCTCGAAATCGGCCCCCGCGTCCGCATCGTCCGCATCATCTTCATCGTAATTACATAAACATATAGAGGTACGATATTTTCTTTTTATCTCTTCAGCATCGTCCGCATGAGACGGCCGCCGCCGCCGTCCCGACCCGACCAAAATGCGCTTACAAATCCTGTCGGTCGGGCGGATGCGTTTCGCGTCCCGTGCGTATTGATTTATTCGTATACATTGGATAAGGCGAACAATGATTCATGATGGAAATCACTTAAAAACGAACAGCCAACATTTCTCTCATCGTATTTTTGTTTATCAGCTTTTTAGTTTTAGTGTGTTATGTGTGTGTTTGTTTTTGTGAGTGTTTTCTTGGGTGTGCTCAGGCGCAACACATCGCTTTCGTAATATGCAAAATTCAATATTATTCAAATATTGGAGGTATTAATTTGTATTTACAGTTTCATTCATTTCACATCAGGGGGCGCACCACAAAGCCAAAGCATTTCAAACCGCATCATTGTCAAGCACCGAACGCAATATTTTATACGATTAATAATAATAATAATAATAATAAGTAACAGATCCTTTTCGTTTTTTGTTCCACTTCACATCAACACGTACGCATACCTATACACAAAGATTACTCTCGACACATTGCGGAAAATTCACTCATTAAGTTACAAATTGGTAAATAACAAGAAGATTGCACGAAACCGTTCGGATGCCTAATTCGCCATCGCTGGCGTTTGAAAAGCGTCGCTTTGTAGTACACCCTGTATAAAAACCCCGTAAAATGGGATTTGTTTTGGGAGGCCGGCCGCCGGGAGTATACAATCGTATTTTTATTTTTTATTTTCTTCATTTCTTCATTCCTTCATTTCTTCCACATCTTGCTTATTAGTATGCATTTCATTCGCTTGAAAATTGAAATATTTTCAAATTTCTATTGGTTTGCTCTTGGAGTATAAAAACGTTCAATTGTTGTGTGTTGCTCTTCAATTTTACACAATATACAAGTTTTCCATATTTATATGCACGTATATTTATAAATCTTAATCGATCGCAATAATGAATAGATATAAAACTAGAGAATTTCTGTGTACTGGGCGAAAAATGTAGCTCTTTATTTTTATTTTTGAGAAATTTGAAACTCGTATCGCTGCTGTCGTATCATTGTCACTATTTTCATTGTGTATTGGGTATTGGGTATATCTTAAGCAAATTGGTATACATTGTTTTAGTATGCGTGATTGATATTGGTATACAATATTGTTTGACGGCAGCCGACCACTTCTCATACAAGTTTATGATCCTGAATTGCTTCGGAAAGCAGCAAATGAAGAAGCGAACATTTGTTGGTCAACTTTCGAGGTAACAAACATATAAACAATAAATGAAAGCTGCCGAGCAAATGTTAAGGATGTAACTTTTTCTCTTCCGGACTCCTTCGTTTGCTGCTTTGCAAAATTAACTTCATCAACATGTTTCAAATTGTCTCATCGGCTTTAAAACTTCATAAAATCGTATCGCGTGCATGTGTGGTCTCGAATCGAACGAATCGAAAATAAAAAATAAAAAATACATATACTATAATCTCATCATACATCATCGTCAATGACTAAAAAAAACATCTCGTATCTCTCAGCGTTTTGTATTTGTTTCTCACCATCCATCGTTTCTCCTTTGTTTTATAATAATTATTTTATGCATTAGTTAAGGGTTTAGTTTACAATTATCATTAATTAATAACATCGAGGATCACCAATAAATTCGTATACACTGTGTTTTCATTTTTTTTAGTTAATTATTTTTTAGGTTATTTTGCGTTTGCGCTTTGCTGTTGTTCCACGTGTCGGCCATTTTGCGATAGCTGCGTCGCATGCGAATTTCGATGAATATTTCAATAAATATCAGACCTTCAAAAGTGGTAATTAATATGTAAGAGAAATTCGCATGCGAGGCGAGCTATCGCTGGGATTCACACGACACGTGTTGTTCTTGGTTGGTTTTGGCGTAAAAAGGCAAGAATGCATCAACATTTTGCAAATGTCATCTGTGTTGTCTGTCGGTCAATTCGTCACCGATGCAAAATATAAATCTCATCGTTTTAATAGCAATAATAATTTCTCTCTCTCTCCCTTTCTGCGTGCAACACTTGTACAATGGTTAATTGCTGCATTTTAAGTTTACTGTGTTTACACGTTAATAAATAATCTCTTTAGCTATTGGTTCAGCCTGCCCGTGACACCTGAGACCTTGCGACATTCGGTATACTTGTGTATTTATAATGTTCTGTTAACGTTTTGATTTGAAAAATGCATTTTTTTAAGTTAAAAATCGTATAGCTCATTGTTTTCGTGTTATTTTGCTCTTACTCCATCGTCGAATGATACTCTTGATAAAATCTAAAAATATGCAGCGCCCTCTGTTTGCAGAAGGCCGCGATATTGTTGTATAGGTTTCGTACTTACGTATATCGTATAATTGTTTCACCAATTCCACCCTTTCATTTCATCTTTGCTATATGATTTCGTTTCGTGTATCTTGTGGTTTAACAGCGCATTGATTAAAACGTGTGAGTAAAACTTGCAACGGTCACTTTGTGAGAAATAAACTACTATCAAACTATCAAAGTTTTAAGACCATAATTATACAACGGGCACAACCATGTTTGTTGCAATTTCGTATCTCTTGTGTGTTTGTGTTTGCAATTATCATCATTGTCGTATGTTTCAAATTTACAATTGTGCATAGATAGAACTGTTGTCCGGATGGGTGGCCAAAAAGGTCCGGCCATGTTGAATTGTTGATGCATCCACAGCGCGCTGCGCTGCTCGTATAGTTTCCGACCTGGGTTCGAGGTTCGAGTATTGGCGTTGGCGGCGACGCCATCTTGTCGTCTTGGTACACTTGATTTCACTTCGTTTAGTAACTCTTGAGAATTTGCGATTCGCCTTATATAGTTTTGAAGTGGAACCGTTATACACTCGATTAGAGTCCGCCATTTTGTTGCCTTAAGTTTCGTTTTTCTTGGATGTTTTGTATGTAATGCTGTTTTTAGAGTTCGTTTCGTTTTCAAGCGATCCGGCTGCCGGGCTTCCCATGTTTCTTCTTGCTTCCTTGTTCTCTACGCACACTCGTTCTATATTTGTGTTAATTATCATTATTCATAATTATTAATATTAATATTATTTATAATTATTATTTATATATAATTAATAGTTATGTACAAACTCGCACTTTATTATTATTTTTCACATTTATATATATAATACGAGCGTTCTAATACTTATTTGTACAAGTCCAGCCCGTTTCTCGTTTTTTGTTGTTTCTATGTTTGTTTTTATTTGTTTATGCATTTTCGCGTTTTTGTGTTTGCTTGCTGTGGTGCTGCATTCGAAATCCGTTAATGCCTGGTTTCGCCTTTCGATACTTTTTTTAAAGGATTGCTTTAAAATCGTTTAGTTTAGCTTTGCGCTTTGTTGGTTTAGTTATAGGTGTCGCGCGTATCTTCTATCATCTTGTGCGGCGCATTTGCAAATGCTCTCTTTTCTTCACTAAAACACTGGGGCACTACATTTACACTTTGTACAAAGAATAATCACATTTAAGAGTTGCATATTTGAATGTCCGTTATCGTTGTATGCGTGAGACCTGCAATCATACAAAAGGACAACATATTAGAATAATCATCAATATAAGGGGTAACAACTGGTTACTATTCAGTTTTATACCGGGTTTTAATAAAAACTTTACACTGATACGTGGATGATAGGGGTGATTAAAACAAAAAGAAAAGTGTAATATTCTAACATTCTAGGTTTCAATACTCAATTGTTCTAGAGATATAACCATTTGAAATTTTTATATATTTTTTCTTACCGCAGTATTTAATTGTAGAAATTGAAAGAAAATAGCAGATCAGTAACAATCACGATCACTCAAGTATCGCTCACTGATCCCAATTTTATTTCAAAAAGAGCTTGCTCCTAGCTCTGAGATTATTGTACGTTGGTAAAATACTTCATTGAAGGAATAATGAAAAAGTTCAAACTGTTATATCTCGAGAACGATTATTGGATTTTCGAGTATTGGACTTTTCTTCATGTTTTGATCTCCCCCCATCATCCACCTTGCTGTGTAAAGTTGTTTCATTAACACCCTGTAGGGAACAGGAACAAAACCGTATTATTTGGAAGGAGGTACGGGTACAAGGTTAACAACTACAATAAGAAGACGTGTGGAGTCGTGGAGTGTCTTGGAGTGTGAGCAAGGTGGGTATGACTTACCTCACAGATGATGTCCGTAATAATCTGCGGGATAGTGCGCGTATTGGTTGTGGAAGGCCGGATCGCCGGGCGGTCGATGCATCATCTGCTGGCCGTCCATCATGTAGCCCATGGTGCCGTCCGGACTGTACGCGCCGCTGGGACCTGCGTGCGGAGAGAACACTGCATGCATCAGTAGGATAAATAGCTGTCCGTAGACAACATTTTTGTTTTCAAAAATACACCAACAAGAACAAAAAACTACCAGCTACAAAACAAAAGGACTATAAAAGTTTGAGTTTATTCTCATAATCTTGAACCTCATTTGGAGAGCAGATCCTTATAGGGTTCCATGCAAACTAACTAACCACTAGCCGAAAAATAGCGCGGTGTTGCGCTGCGTTGCTCCTCAATGGGCGAAAAGCTTTAGAGCAGGGCCTTGACTATAGGTAGAGGCGCTGGGATTAGGTACTGATGGTATAGTGGGATCCATATGGTTTGGAGTAGAAATAAAGGTCCCCCGGCCCCGGAAATTCATTTGTGCGCCGCCAAGGACCAAGGCCCGGGTTTTCGGGGAGAAAGTTTTTTCCGTTTTTCATGTGCCAATGCACTTACTTCCCCAAAAGCGCTGGCGGTTGGCCGGGCCGGTTGTGGAGGCTCGATCGGCAAACGGCCTGTCAGTGATGGATCGCCGTGCGTAGGTCAATGGCTTCCGCTATTTCTCTTCGGGGGCTGTCTCCGCCAGAAGCGCGGGCACGCATCTTGGGCGCGTCGGTGTGCGCGTGTGAGTGTAGCGCCATGCCATGCGAAATTGCCGCCGATTCCGCCGCCGCTCCGCGCCTTGTCGCCGAAGCCCCGGGAATCGATACTTTGCGCACACATGCGGACTGCGCGCGTACGCACACATACACACCCGTTCAGAACGACCGAAAGTAATTGTTCACGGATGCTTGCACGAATGAGTCCTGCACACCACATGAGAGGGCCCTGGCGTGCGTGTGCGTGAGTGTGTGAGCGCCCGCATCTCTCGACGGTCCCGCGTCGCATCGCGTATGGAAACAAACCGGACAATGGCTAATGCGCTTACGATATCTGACAGCCGTGATTAATGCGAGCCTTTCCCCGCGGCTCGCGACAGTCCGCCTGTTCGCAAGGCAATCGTCCAATGTAGCAATAAATGTGCAGAAAACGAAGGCGAGGAAAAAAGGCGCGCCAGAGAGCGTCCAGGTCCAGCTTCTGAACGGAGCCAGTTCGTCCACTCTCCAGGGACCCTGGGGACCCAGGGTAACAGAGGAAAAATGAAGCAGCAAATGATAATATACACGAGTGGGTGGTGTCCTGATAAGAGCGACATGTTCATTAGAAGTTATCGGTTTTCAAGTTGAAGAAGAAAAGCTCGGAAGTTTTCGCGGACGCGACGCCTAGGTCCTCCTGTGAGCCGAGCTGGTTCTTGGTGGTGGTTGTTCTCTGACAGCCATGGGAAAGGTGGTCGGACCAACGTGTGTGCTGTTGGCCACTCTCCACTGCCGAGCGCTGTGGCTGCAGCTTGATAAAGTCTGAACGCGTTACACGACTTTCCACTTACAAGTCATATCGCATGGCCCCGATATACACTCCACTCTACCTGGGATCGGCCCTCGGTCTCCGCGCGCCATATCGAAAAACGAGCGCAACGAATGCCGGCGACCAAGCGCGCGCCGAAAGTAAAAACATGTAATGTATAAAAAAAAGGCACACGCACACCTATACCACACACATCAAAATAAAAATATTATGCATATCGGTTGTGGTGCATTTCGGTATCCGATTCGGTTTCGGTTTTGATTCAAAGTTCAGAGAGAGCCCTTGTCGCGCTGGGAAGGTTTCTCGTTACCATCGGCCGGGGCCTGTGCAATTACACACCGCATCGAAATTACAAGCATGTAATATGCGGCCGGGACCGCGCATCGGGTTTAATGGAAAATCACAAATCTCGCGGTGTGCTCCGCCTGAGTGTTGGGTGATAAGCCGTACCGTGCGGCCATTGAGGAGCTGCCTCAGGTGGGCATTTTAAAATATTTTCAATTAAACTTCGATTAAATCCAGGACTGCGCGACGTCGGACCTTATCTCAGAAGTGGCAAGATTATGAGAATAAATTGGAAACTAATGTCGAGAATGTTATCGCCCAGTTTGCCGGATGGGAAGGACTCACCTGCTCGATTCGACTGGTCGATCATGGGCTGTACTATCCTCCGCCGCGCGTTAATAAACCTGGAACAAACAAAATTGGAAAAATTTAAATATTTGCACAAGCGAAAATAACACTTCGTTGGAGGGGGGAGGGCATAAAGAGATTGTCACTTTGTATCAGGGTCCATTTGCTTTCGGACGCTAATGCGAGCCGACACCGGAAGCGATTGGGTTTTGGAAATCGATTCCGCCCCACCAAATCACCCTACCGACAGGCCCCCTTTCCTTGGTAACGTAGACACAAACATCTTTAACTAAACTCCAAACGAAACTTCCACTCCACTACGTCTTTCTGTGGGGTCAGTCTTTCTGCGAGCCATTCGAAGAAAAGGCTTGGGGCCATTCTGGAGGGCCGTTTTCGGACATCGTTTAGCACATGTGTCGCCGCCCTCCTTCGTCGTCGCACAAGTAGGGCGCGATATAAACAAAGCAGTAATTGCGAATTGAATCGGTTAGGAGGCAATAAAAATGGTGCGAATCGACTGACGGAGCTCAGTCACTATAGGACTATTGGGTCTTGCCCACCCTGGCGTCCCATGTGCGCGTTGAGTACACCGCCGGTCCCGGCGATAAATTCAGCGTTTAATATCTCTGTCCCCGGCGCTCATAAATGAGGCGGCAGCAGCGCCAGCTGACGCGACGCGGCACCATAACCCCGCTGACCCTTCCAGGGTGGCGACGCCGCGCCAGTCCAAAAACTTCGTCCATCAACAAATTATGTACCCGAAATTTCGATTAGAGCTGTGTTGTATGTGGGGAGCGATCCGCAGGATTTGCAGTTGATTCCGCGCTTGATTCTTTCATCGCTTGTTGTGATAGGGTGCGTGTGCGAGAGGCTGGGAGGGCGCCGTAATTAGCCACCCCTGATCTGGAACATATTGATTTGCGCTGCGAAGTGCCAAAACAGCAGCAGCGTCGGCGACGGCGGCGGCGACGCTATTATTGTTGCGCTCCACAACCCCTTTCGCCCATCCCCCACCTCTCCCCCGGCGGCTGCGTGCGCTTTCGCTCTCAGGTTTCCTCATCCATTATTACAGAGTAATCCGGCCTAATGATCGTTACTTCGACAATACACCCCGGCGCGTCGGTGCGCAGCATCCCCCCCCGACAAACACAGAAATCAACCCTTTTTTCCCCGTCCAACTCTTCGATTTTTCATGCCCATCCAGATCAGACGGAGCTGCCGGCAGAATCATCAAGAAAGCGCCCTTTTTCTTCGCCAAAACATGTCGATATCTCATCCGACACAGCGCAACCCTTTTCGGTGAAAGGGTGCGGTGCGAGAAGAGTCAAGGAACGATTACAAATAAACGAGTGTTATTTCCATTTCTGTTCACAATTATCGTTTCCGGATTAGGGCTTTAGGGTTTGAGCGCGCCCCTGTTTGATGATGGATCGCCCCCGCGCCGAAAGGGGTGGGATTTCATTCGAAACAATTTAAGGGGCGCGCGCCATTCTTCTCCCAAAGAGCTAATATACACAACCTTCAGCTGTTGCCACTGTTGCCAGAGTGCCAAGAGTTCTTAATTACATGTAAAAGTATTTTCACACCCGGTGTCCAGAAGGCTAAAAGTTGATCGGTTGGACCCACGGAACGATGGAACGACGGAACTAATTTAGCAGCCACGGGGTCCGAGAGTAAGAAATAAAGGAGCACACATTTTGCGTTTGGGACGTGCCCAGAATTGGGGAACGGGGAACGAGGCACACGGCATGAATTTCAGAATTTCCGAATTTCGGCAACATCACGAGTGTGGGAAGGATGGATAACAAGTGACGTGCGATGGTGTGTGGCGGAGTGGAGGGCTGCATGTGTGCGCGTTAATTTGAATCGGAGAGATTACGCACGTTTCGCCGAAATTCGGGAGAGCCGCGCTTCATTGGAAATCCTCCGCCTGGCGGAATAACATCCCGGGGTTGCCAATGTGCGGCTGGGAGGCATGGGGTATGGAAATGTTGGTCAAATATATCATTCCGGCTTGACAGTGCAATTCTCTTATCTGCGCGCCGCCGGCAGCCAGCAACCCCGCGACGCGACGGGCGGTGTGGTGGGCTTCGCCATTCGCCAGCTATTTTCGGAATCTCGCTTCCCAGACTGATCCTCAGCTGAAAGGACACAACCGCACCGCGCATATTTTTGCAGTCCAAAAAAAGTCGCTGTGTGTATTCCACGGAGGGAACGGGAGACGGGACGTGTTGTTGATTGGTGGTGGATTTCAATTCGCGGCACAGGGAAGCGGGGCATTGTTTTACTTATATCATAATCAGGTGGCCCGGGCTGGTGTAACTCGACTCCTCAATATACCACCATACCACATACCACCGGTGGACGGGCGTTGGAAAAGACCCGTGCTTTGGTCCCGACCGCGGCCGGTGTTGTAGCAGCAAACAATGCGTGAACAACAAACAACGCGGACCAGCCGCGGCGGCCAGGCCGTAGACGCGAATATCGATTATACGCGGCAGGGCGCGCTGTGTGGCGGAGGCGCCCCGTCCTCGGTATTGTTTATAGGTGCGCGGCGAGCGACGTTCGATCGATTCCGATCGTCTTTTGTCGCGTCCGCGGCGACGGCGACGGCGTCAAAATTGAAAGGGCCGCGTGTGTATCGGGCCGTACCACGAGCGAAAAGCTGCGTTGCGGCTGAAGCTTGAATAGCATCGCGAGCATTGTGCGATTCTTCATCGGCGGGCGCAGAAGCGCACAATGGGCGATCACGCGGGCTTGAATTTACACCGACCGACGACGGAGCCGAGGACCCCGACCAACACAGTGGGGATCGGGGAATTGAGTGAGCGTATCGATGATATGTAGATAATTGAATATTTTAGAAACACACGCTTTCGACACGCGCACACCGAGGGGCGGCAGGGCATTGTGCAGCTGAAGGATGCACGTAGGACAACAAATCACTTTGGATCCAGAGCGGCCCGAGCCGCCAGAGCGAGCCGCACGACTCAAAATGTACCCGATCCAGGAATATGCGCAAAAATAAAATGCGTATTGTTGGGCGCGCACGCGGGGACAAACGAAGCGCGCTAATGTCATCAGCGGGCTTTTGTTCGGCGCGCGCGCAGATAGCTTTTCGAATGCACACAGCCCCCGGGTGGTGGGTGTACGTATCCAAATTGCATCAGGGCTGGTGTTAATGGCCCTGTCGGAATAATGGATGGAATTGCATTAAAATGTGATCTGCATGGCGCGAGAGAGGGCGGCGTGCATTCCGCGGGGCAAATGTAATTACCGCCGCCGCCGTTGCCGTCTCTGGCTGGATGCAGGATATCGCTTTCCCGCGTCCAAAACTGCAAACTCGAAAAAGTTTCCTGATAACTGCGCCAAGCCCAATGCAGATGTTGTTCAGGCACTGCGAAATGCGTGTAACTATTTTCGAGCCTTCCCATTTTCGCACCGGCGGCGGCGGCGGCGGCGACGAGGGAAAATACTTTTCGAAAAAGGGATGCCGCGTGACGGCAGCCACGGCGGCGTTTATTTATTGCCCGAACAGTCGCTTCTCACTTTTTCCCCATATTTCGACTGTGCGGAAGGCGCTTGGTGGCGGCGTGTGCAGGTTGAGCATTATTTATGGCGCTTTTCCCACTCGGCGCCGCCGCGCTACGCGGCGCGTATAAAGAACGTATCATGCTGGATGGAGCTGGTAATCCCGAAGCCGTGATGTATTGATGCCGGGGCGCTTCTTTTCCGCCTCGCCGAGGAGGAAAAACATTGCAGCACAAGACGGGAGCAATTCCCGGCAGTTGGCGGCAGCGGCAGGCGTCTTTTCAATTTTCAGGTACACGGTATCCAATTTTCACGCATCTCTTCATACTCTCCTGCTTCTGCATAAGTTTTTGTTGGGGGGGACTGGGGGAGGGCAAAACCGCGAGCGGCTCTAAATCAAAATCAAATGAATTCGGCGCGTGCGATTTTCCCATGATTTCCTCGGAGACCTCAAACTTCGCTGATAAGCTTTCGCTACCATGCTTCCAAGACCAAGACCTATCTTCCAATCAACCTCTCCATCCATGGCCTGCTTCTTCCTTGCTCATCCACATCCACGGCTTTGTTCAGCATCCGGGCCCTCGACATTGGGTCTGTGCTGGAGGTACTTAGTTAATGGATCGCAGATGTATAATTACAAGTACCTTAAGCACGCTCGCGGGAGTTCGCGCCGGCGGCGGCCCGGTGGGTCGCTTTGCCGTGTCGAAGGGTTGTAATGATACATCCGCATTGAATCCGGGCACAGTGTTGCACTCTGGGATTCGGCCCCGCCCTCCCCCCCATTTTCATTTCCTCCTTCGACAATAGTTCATTAAAAAGGTGTTTCGGAGGCTATTTGGTAAGCTATTAGGTGGTCCGATATTACTCCTCCGAGGGCCATTCGACGCGTCCCCCGCGCGTCGCCGCCGCCGGCATCCGACGACAATGAAACGCGCTCGTAAATTGGCGCGCGCGCCGCCGCCGCCGGGATCATGCAGCAAGCAGCCAGATATCCCTGGGTCCAGACTTCTATCTGCTCAGCCTCAAATTGGCACCATGGCACCCGCACATGCATTCCGGAATTAAGAAATTCGAGGCGAGAGCCGCCGTTGTCGGGCGGGTGGGGGCGGCAACGTCAATGCGGACTTGATAAGGGCTCCCCCAACGCGGCGCGCGCGAACCGACGACGATTTATCACCGGGCCGCATTAACCCAGGTGAACCCCGAGAACACTCACCCACACACAAACACAGAGGCGGCGCTGCCGTCAGACCGAGACAATGTCCCAGAGCGGTAATGGCTGCGCCACCCTGCGTTGCCGCCGTTGCCGCCATTGCCGTTGCCACCGTTGCCGCCGCCTATGAAAAATGATGATGACATGGACTCGTGAAAAACGGAACTCCCGCGGGAGCGCCCAGCATCCACCAAGCAAGGACTCGTTATTTTCGTCGTCGTCCTCCCGGCTCCCCCGACTCCCCGGATTCGATAACTTTTTCCAACCGCGTTGCGCGCGACCGGCTCTCTCCTCGTTTTGCGGCAATAACGTCGCCGCCGCCGACGCTGCGTTCAATTTCCCGCGTCGCCGGATGGACCGGATGGAATTGTTTCTAATATACGATTTCGATAATTTTAAATCGCCGCGGCCGGGTGACTTATGCGTCCCGGGCCGGCCGGCCATCCAATCGAGCAAATGGTGTGGCCCCGCAAGGGGCGGCGAGTGTTGACCGGTCGTAACAATGGCATCAAGCGAGCGTAACACAACGGCGGGTGGCACGTATGCGGCGGCCATTTCCGCGCCAAGAGTAGACAGTAATCGCCCTCTTCAGGCTCGTAAACAGGGCTAAAATGACCGGCGAGACGCTGCGGGAATGGCGCTCTTAATGGATTTCGGACTCTCCTCCCCGCGCGCCAAAGGAAAACATCGCCAGCAGAAAGAAACCGCAGCGAAACTCCGCCGAACTCGAGGAACTCGAAATACTCGAGGAAATCGTACTTGAATGAAGTGCCACTGCGAGTGGACATTCAACATACGGAGAGCGACGTACTCAAGTTGTTCCAAATTTCGGAGCGTTGCGTCCACGAAGACAAAGACCAGAGCCGGAAGGACGGAGAGATTCTCACTGCGTGATAAACTGTTTACGTACTTTCCCCGTAATGGCATTATATAAAAATCAATGGCAATTAACGCGTGCGCTGCACGAATCGTCCTGGTAATCTCATTTCCTCGGCAACATTTCGCTGGGAGAGGAGAACAAATCTAATTAGCAGCACTCCCCTCCCAGTCCCAAGCACCAAGAGCACCATTCCATCACATGACGTGTACATTCATATTTTTGAAAATTCAAATTTTTCCAACTTACCAGTTGTTGACTTGAAGTATCGTCAGTCCGGTATCTTGCGCCAACTGCTTCTTCTGGTCCTCCGAAGGGTACGGATGCTGGAAATTCAAGCACGGAAGGCAATTAATAACGATAGTCGGCGGCGATAGCAGCACAAAATATCAACATGTAATATCTCTGGGCTCCGGGGTACGGGGTTTGTTCTATGTTTTGTGGAGTGGAGTGGTTCGATGGTACGAAGGACCTTGGGAAAGGCGGACATGGCGCGCGGCGAGAAGAAGCAATCTAGGTAATTGGCGAGGGCGTGCAATCCAATTTCGTGCGGAAACAATGGGTACCGCGCGGCGCGTCGGAGGTCCGTCCTCCTCCGCCACCTCCTCCGCCACCTCCTCGACAGCCGGGCTCCGGGCACGAAACGCGCACCGACGTTGGCTTCCCAGTTCCCAGTTCCCAATCATAATAATATCTAAATGTCGTTATTACGCCAGTCGCATGCACCCGAAGTGGAGTGATTGCTGACTCGTTAACGGGTCAGCAACTTTTCATCTCAATAATGGCTCCCACCCCCCTCTCCGGCTCCCGCCTTCATCCGGCGTCAGCATCGGCATCGCGGAACGTGATTATATTGCGAAATATTTTGCTGCTGTTTTTTTCCCAGCACACGTACGGGTGACGCCCGTGCACGCGTCGCGACGCCTACAATCGAGGGAGGTGAAATCACTGAAGGGCCGAGCCGCGTGGCAACCCCTTGGTGTAAGTCACACGCATCGGTCGCCCGAAGAATGGGAGCCGCGCTGTAGGCCTTGTAGCGCGGAAGGTGAATTACACACGTTTGAGCACCATTCGTTCCCCATCGGACGACCCCTAGGAGACCCATAACCCCATCTCTCGCGGGCAAGATAACCCTTAGGAATGCGGGGTGGGCCGGGTGCCGGGTCTCCCAAAGACGCGAATGCATAGTGATTTTTATGATTATGCTGGGAATCGCGGAACGGCCGTCGTGGTGCCGAGGCCATCTTACATGTAGATGCGCCCACCCTCGACTCCTAGACAACCACCTTTATGTGTGGGTAGGTAACTACATGTGAGCGGGATATCCATTTTGATGGCTCCGGCAAGGATTTCAATGCACCCTGGAGGCCCACCAAGTGAATATATGCGCGATGCCTCCTCGTTGGGAGAGCAAGAGGAATCATCAAAAAGCGAATTTTCGTTTCGTTTAGAGTTTAGAACCTTTAGGTCGCTTTGGATTTTTGTCATTTTTCATTTTCTGCTGTCTGCTGTCACGCAGTCCACGGCGTGTGGCGGGCGCCAATTTCGCACTTTTTCGTCTGGAATTGAACGGATCGATAATTTCGCCCCGTGTCCCACCGTCCCACCGTCCCAGCGACTGGGACACTTTTTTATGATGAGAACGTATTGCGCCTCGGAACATGCGGAACGAGGAAATCCACTTGGATTTGCTATATATCGAGCAGGCGCTGGCCCTCAAGCGGACACATGTCGGGAGCCGTCGGATAAACCGGGATAACCGAGCGCACGCCGGAAATACACCACCTCCCCGGACCGCTCCCTGCCAGTCGACCGGAAATAGAAGCTCGTGCCCGGAAAGACCATTTTTTCGGGTTTCATATTTTTATTTTCGCCGCACTCCTGCAACTTGCTTTCTTAAAACCCTCCACTCCTCCGCATATCTCATATGCCGTGGGGGGTGCACAAACCGCAAAACATCGAAAATATCCTGGGGAGTCGTTGCCTGTCTGGGTCGGAAACGAACGAATGAAAGAATGGACGATTTACAAATAGACGCACCGCAGGAATGCACTCTCCTCCCAACGCTGAAGGAAAAAAAACCAAGGGCCTGCAGATTCGTTTCCCCTAAGATAGAAAAAATCATTTTCCACGGTCGGGGGAAGGATTTCCTCGATATGCTCGTGCGCACAGCCTTCGGAGCTAATATAGACGTAAAAACATCACATTCACATCTCGAAGGTGATTGCTTCTGCTCTGCCAGTGGAGACCTCCTGCAACACTTTTCAACATTTTTTTGCTTGCTCTTCCTGCTCGATGCACTCAAGATGTTCAACGTGCAGTTGGTGTGTGGCAGACGTAAATGCGCAAAATGGCAAATAGGAAATATTCGACGGCTTCGACGGCGGCCAACTGTATGTGTGGAAGCAGTTACAACACTAATGAAAATGCTAATTACGGACGGTATTTTTTGCCTGTTCGTTGTCGCTCGCTGCAGTCGATGTTGTAAATAAGACCGGGCGCGAGCCGGCCGTTGCCGTGATTTATGGATGCGACTGTTAAAGTCCCCCTTTAATGAAATTGCAACTGCTGCTTGGGCTGCTAGCTCTGAACACATACACACAGACACACACTGAGCCAGCCCATTCCAGTCTGCTACTCCTCAAACACACCATGCGGTGAGAATATGGGTGGCTTGGTGTTTGCTGGGTGTGAAGAAGAAAACACCTTTCTTTCTTACGACGGACGGGGGACGGAGTCACGTGAATGTAATTACGCCAGGCGCGTCGCGTCGCCTACACAGTGTTCCGCACCTCTGAAAACGGAACCACGACCCAGCGGAAAAAGCCGCTTTAATTAATATTTTCCAAAGCGCAAATGACACAAAACCAACACGAGGAAAGGGACCCTGTCCAAGGAGAGACGCATCGCTAAGAACGTGCACGCTAATACCGTGTGGAAGGTGGAACTGTGGTGTAAAGTGATCCAGACGTCCAGGATTACAAGCAGCGACAAGAGTATGAGGGTATGAGAGTTTTGGTGTGGTGTAATTAACGCAAAGGCCCGGAGACGCTTTCAGAGGTGGACTTGTCCACATTCAATGCAGGCCGCATTGAGCACATGCAAGTGTGAGCAAAAGTGGGCATCGATCGGGGCCTGCGGACCCTCTGGGGGTACACAATATCCGATGGTGGGATTAGCGCTGCGAGTTAATGAGTCGTGCAAGTAAGCCGGGATCAGCGGGTATGATAGCGCGGGGTCCGGCCCCGTGATGCATCGCTCAAATATTCATGCACTAAGTGCTCTCCTCCGGCTCATCCAAGCGATGCTTTCGGGTCCTGGCAACAGCAAGATGACTGGGCAGAGTCTCCCAATATCTGCAATTTGTTCCGTGTGCACTGTACACTCCATGAATCACCGAAAAAGAAGCAACACACCAAGT
>JARJDQ010003509.1:0-24555 GCA_030264215.1 Geostiba sp. GC000077 | reverse complement strand
AATCCATACATCTATATAAATAAAATCGGATGAGACTGGCTGACTGACAGACTGACTGACTGGTAGAGACATTCCCTGGCCAAACCGGAAGTGGTTGAAACTTGGGGTTGGTCTCAAAAAATTCTCCAGAAAATCAATTCTATGACACGAAACTCCCAAAACTACCGAAAAAGCTCATTTAAGGGGGTAAGAATGGGATTAAAGTTGAAAATAATTAATTTTTATTTATTTTCTACGATTTGCGACAAAGGAAACCATGACAACGACGAAACAAACGACGAAACGACGAAACAATTCCAAACAAATTCATGGATTACGAGATGTAGAATTGGTGCAAGCGTTGCTATGCACGGGAATTCAGTTTTGTAGAATGATTAATTAAAAATGTCACGCACTCACCGAGTAAGTCAGCGAACGTTAGCGAGTGAGTGAGTAAGCAAGTGACCAAGTGGTCAACTCAGCTCTACCCGACGCTCTAGGGGGTTGAGCCGCCGAAGGAGGCTAGGGGGCGGAGCCCAGTAGTAGACAATTATACTGCATATTGGCTTTTCTCTCAGGATATTTCATCCAGGATGTTATTACTCAGTATATTATTGCCCAGTATATTTTGTTCAGGGTGTCATTACTCCGTATATTTATGCCCAGTATATTTTGCTCAGGATTATCCCCATCCGACTTAAACTGGTAATTTTACCCTATTTATCGAGTTAGGGGTAGGTTATAAAATTGGCATTTCTTTGTACATAATAAATAATAATTGTTCCAATTTTCATCCCCATCCNGCAATTTTACCCTTTTTATCGAGTTAGGGGTAGGTTATAAAATTGACATTTCTTTGTACATAATAAACAATCATTGTACCAATTTTCATCCTCATCCGCCTTAAACTGGTAATTTTATCATATTTATCGAGTTAGGGGTAGTATATAAAATTAACAATTATTTGAACATATGTACATTTGTACATTTTGAAAAGTAGTATGTAATATAATTAAAATTGTAAATATACTAAATATGATTACCAAAAGCGTCAAACATTTACCCTATTGTTAAACTAACCAAAACTACGGTGCATTTTTACCATGAAAATAGTATTTGAAAACCATAATTTAGGTATCATTTCAAATGATAAAACTACATATTGACTTTTCTCTCAGTATACTTCATCCAGGATGTTATTAGTTATTACTCAGTATATTATTGCCCAGTATATTTTGCTCAGTATATTTTGTCCAGTATATTTTGTTCAGGAGGTTTTGACCTAGAACCATCAGAATCCACAAAGATACTTAAAGAAGGAGTTCACAATCGGGCAATATAAAGCAAAAATATGGAAATAATTCAGAAAATGTTCAAATTTGATTTTAAAGCATTTCCGCAGTCCTTAGGGGGTTGGGATGGTGACATGGTGTGCATCTTAAAGAGCGTCTTCATGCCAATCAGAATCCAAAAAGATACTGATAAAAGGAGTATCCGTTCAGAAAATATAAAGGATTTTCCGTAGAATATCGTTGAAATATCGAAATAATTCTCCAAAACTTTAAAGTGGATTTTTAGGTAGTTCCTGCATCCTAAATGGGTTGGGACAGGTGCATATTAAAGAGCGTCTTTTGGCCTATCAGAATCAGTAAATATACTAGAAGAAAGAACTCGCATTCGGGAAATATAAAGCAAAATATAGAAATAAATCGGACATTTTTCAAATTTGATTTAAAGGCCTTTTCGTGGCCCGGAGGAGGTTGGGACAGGGTGCATATTATCCCACGCGTTTTAAATGTCATTTTCTGAAAGGTAACATTTTATTATGTAATGTAAAATTATGTATGTAAAATTGAAACTTATGAAACAATCATATACTAAGTGTCAACATTTCAATTCACATCACTCACTAATAAATAGTGATGTCATTTAGGAGCTAAATGAACGTATTAATATTTCAAATATATAGTTCAATTTCCATGATTATTGCACATTGATTCGCCCCAAATTTCATGTAGTATATCGCGACGAATGTTTACATTTACATAGAGATAATGATTAATGAGATAAAAACCGAACCGAGCGATGAAAAAACGAAGACCATTTTGCGCTATATGATATGTCAGAACCCGCGATGATTCCGCATTGAATGCTTGTACTGTTCGAATTCGACGTGATCGCAAATGTTATATTCTTTAGTTTACTTTCTTCTAATTTATAGTGATAAAAGACGCGAGTAGCAAAAGTAGTGTGGCGAGATAATACATTAATTAAATAAATTAAATGACACGTGTGAAAACGAGAAAGTAGCAAAATGTGTTTAAAATTCATTGTAAGCTCTTAATGGGCATATAATTGTTATAGGTTAATTACTTAATTAACTTAATAGTACTTTGATGTATTTTAGAGTACGGCCATAGTAGTGTTTCTGATGGTACGAGAGTCTCAAAGTGGTGTCATCACTCCCGGTGTGCAATGCCTTACGGATGTTGCATTCACTATCATTGCTGACGTGTTCAACAATCAAGTCGATATTGGTGTACGATTATACTGTCCGAATGGCCATCATTGTGCCAATAACTCAGAATTTCCGTAAGTTTAATTACAATTTGCTTTTGTGCATATTGCCGCCATTTTGAATCATAGATTTTGAATGATTGAGTTAATTGGAGTATTTTGAATGTTGTTGTGGTTTAAGGTGTAATGGTGTAACATTGTTGTTTTTCTAGTTGTCATCCGAATTATGTGCCGGAACCGCCCACAACAACAAGTCGTCCGAAAATTAACACAACTACTACACCTCCAACAACGGCAAAAAGTATTAAATGAAACATTTTTTTGCGTGGACCTTATTTGAATATTTTTTTGTAGCATTTTTGGGAGATATGAATTGCAATGGTCCCGGTTATCACCCGGCTGCAAAATGTAATGAATACTACGAATGTGCGCCATTATTCAAGTGGTTCAAGGCTGTGTTAAGCACCTGCAAAGAAGGCTACTTCTTCAGTAACACAGACAGGCCTTGCAGTATGCCCCCCAATGTTGTATGCACGGATGTTTAATACCCTAGTCACTTGACGTCACCAAATAAAGTACAACAAACTAAAAGTACTTATAAGTATTGTTTTTAGAGAAAATTAATTTAATAATAAAGTGGAACAGTGGAACAGATCATTAAGTAAAAGTTAGAGCTACTTTTTTTTCAAAATGGCCGAAACTCCATCAACACACTTCGTCGTAACAGCTCAATTTTTCAGCATCTTCAATTTGCACCTCCTTTTCGTTTTGGTACCCATTCTCGTCCACACATCTACACTCACCACGTCGACATTGCAACCTCTTGTAGTTGCCATTAGAGCAACATTCAGGATGCTCCAAACCGGTAATCAACAAATTGGCCCGTGCACAGTTGCAAGTCATTTTGTCAATGTCGGGGTCGTCCAGTTTCATTGCATAGTTTTCAATTTTATTGCCATCTGGATCCGCACAAAACACTCTATGAAGAATAACATTTTAAATATATATCAGCATAATTAGGATGAGGCCGATTGCCGATGACATTTGAAAACTTACTCCTCGCTGTTACTTTGTATCGGCGCATAACCACCATCCATCTGGCACGAAACATAAAGTTCACCATAAGTATCAAATCCTTTGAGTCTGTGCTTTAGGTCATCTTCATACAGCGTGTTATAAAAGTAATCGCACGAATGGTAGTAATCAAACTCGATGTGCGTTTTGTTATCGACTGAGAAATGAAAATTAAACCAATAACAAACAAGAAGGACTTAAAATTTCAAACTTTACACTAACAGCATTCAATTGTTTTCGCCTCAAGCTGTGTCACATTCACCAATGGGCGTTCTGAATATGTTGGCATACCGTCGGTCCTGTCCACACACAAACATCCATCGCCAATACATTGAATCGTATCGAAGCTGCCATCGCTTAAGCAACGCATTTGCGACCACGTATTACCAAAGTTTTCTAATAGTAGCTTCGCCTTTGTATTGTGACGTGAGCAACTGCAATGTAGAAGAACGGGCGCCAATGGTGTAAAGGGAATTTCACCGAAGATGCGATTACCGAATTCATCCTGACAATAACAACTATAAAACGTACAAGTTAAAGTAAAACTTAAAGGAAGGAGAAAAGCAATATGAAAGTGGTAAAGCGTACATTTCACCAGGAATGCACTTATATGAGACGTAGCGTCCATCACCGTCACATTCAGGACGTGATTGCAGGTTGCCTACATTGCCGTTGTCCACATTCTGATCATATTCCAGCTGTTCCTTGCTACATTCCATGTTAAACTCTGAAAACGTATTTTGAGTTTTTCTTTACTCTAGATGTTTAATTGTTTAGTCACTCACGTGGAGGTTTTAAATCCGGATCGGTTGAAGACGCCGCTAATACAATAACATCAACCACTATACAAAAAAATAAAATTATTAAGTACCCACATTTTTTGAAGTAACTTACTTTTTTTGCATGTTGGGAATGGATTTTTAGAATCTGGAGTAAAACAGTACAAACCGGATCCACAGATGCGCGATGTTACACTGCCAGTTGCTTGACCAATTTCACAAATCTCATCCTCCGCTAAACAATTAAAAGTTTAATTTTCAACTGCTTAAACTTAAGAGCATATGTACAAAACAGTTTTTACCTAAATAAGCAATGCAATAAGGGCAGCAGTTACAGGAATCAATGGATAACGACTCCCACCCAAAGAAATCAAAGTTTCCAGCAGTGCAGTTCTGCGGTGGTTTTGAACACACTAAATCCACTAATTCCTCGCAGAAATTATCCGTACATCTCGCTGGATATCTCGGCGTAACTTCATCGTCAGCCAGTATAATTACCACGCACGTATACAAAATGGCTGCTATAACCTTGGTCGCCATCTTGAATTTTATCTTCACATGAAAAGAAGTAAGGTAATCACTTATGCAAATACAACTAATTTAACATTTTAATATATTATCATTTTTCATTGCATTGCATTTTCATTTCACAGTACATCATTAATTAGATTCGCGTAACTTCGCATTGTATCTTATACCACCATCTTGAATCTTCAACATTTCAATGTTTTAATTTTTATTACATCTTTGTTTTTAATGCATTTTATATATGTAGTCGTCCTGTGGTGATCGTGATTGTGTTCAATATGGAGTGATACTCATTCGTTCGAGCATAATCTAAACGTGTTGGTTTGGTTTTCTTCAATTTACTTGCTTACATCATACCCCTTAGCGTTACGTTTAATTTAAGTTTGGTGAGTTTAAATAACTGCTTCGCAAAAGTGAAGACACTATTTTTTGCTTTTCATTGTGTACATCAGTATATTCATCTTTGTATCATTGTATCATTTAGCATTGATTAATTACATGCACATTCACACACATCGATTAACGTCGTCGTCATTTTATCGTATTTTCTTTGTTTTGTTCTGCATATGGAACGTATAAGTATCGACGAAATTCAAGTGCAGTAGTTCAGTTAAATTGGACAACAATAAGAGCACAAGGTAAACTTACGAAATATCAATCAACAACGTTCAGAATATTCAGAATCTTGGAGGAAATCGTACTATTAGATGAGACAAATGCGATGATGACTGAATGTGAATGGAGGTGATAAACCGAATCCGAATATCACCTTATCGATCAGTGATTTCTTATCGCGCTTAATCCAGATATGCGGCTAATCATAATTTATAACAGAGTCACAATTTTAAAGGATTTCGTATTCGCGGTTTGCCGTGTATAACATAATACATAATATCAGCGTCAAATTAGTTCTCTCGATCATCACAAAAAGTTTACAACACCACGCTTTAAAATGTCAAAGCATTCAAGACCATAATCGTAATAGTTAAGAACAATAACAAATTGTACAATGAAAGTCGAAATAATCCTGAAATATGGCCATAATGCAACAGGGCGTTAACAGCGCGCAACTAGTTTTCACTAAGCCTAAGCAATAACTAATCATTCAAAAAAATAGTTACAAACCGATTCGCATCAATCACGAAATTCGCTACTACAACTAAAATATACATAATATGCATAGATCACAATTAATAGATACAGTGAATAAATAAATTCTTTTAAATCTTTGTTTACAGTTTCTCTGGTTCTCTTTGTTGGCCGCTGGCCATTTGCGTGTGTTATGTACAAATAATAGTGTTTCATGTGATAAGCCGATAATTGTTACAGATTAACTAACAAGCGCTCGTTTCATTCTTAGGCATGTCGACTTACTATATCGCTGGACTAAAACTCCCTTATGTATAAAGAAATAAACATCAAACTTAATACGCTCAAAAACGTTTCACAACTAATTTTTCTCCACTTCTCGCCAACTAACGATTAATTAGTATATGTATGCAATATGTAGTATAGGAATGTATATCAGCTGCGTCTGCATCATAATTTGGAGATGGCGACTGCAATAGATGATGATGATAATGAGTGTTGAACGATTGCGCAATAGGCACTGTACAATTAATACATTCATGTTATTTAAGTCAAATAAAAAGTGTCACTGTGCACTACTTGTACAGTGCCGCGATGCTGGTACATGTATGTGGTGCGAATGAACAGACAAGGACTGTATGTTTATGTATACAATAGAACAACATCCATTAAAGCGTGTCTAACAACTATAAAACGATTAAAATGTGTTTCTCGTTTGCGTCTCGTGTACTCCCGTCATTCAAGGTTAGTTTTTTTTTGTAGAGCAGGCGTGAAATCCTTGTGAAAACCTCCCGTTATGAATATCTGGGTATACAATTATAAAACTAACCCTGTATAAGTATCATACGTTTGTTTGTCTATTCATCGTTTTGTTTGCCAGTCCCAGTGTTCCGCCATCTTGGGTTACTATGTTCGGTGCAAATCTACAAGGGACTGCATCCCCATTCTCATGGTGTAGTTACCTAGTTTAGTATTTGCAAACTTGACAACTACAAACGGCACATACATTTCGTTATTGTCGCATTGAAAAGACAACTTCAACATAACATCTCAATCTCGGCGCTCGGCCACGTTGCCACACTTCTCAACCCTCCCTTGCATCGTTACGCAAGTAATCAACTAAAATATATCTTACATCCATTATAGTTAGAGTAGTTAGTAGTTAATAAGGAGATTTGTAATATTATAAACAGTATGTGCAGAGATTTGCTTTGGGTTGTTTGCTTTGCTATCGTTCGGCGATGAGTCGTCCGCCGTCGGGCCCCCGGATTATCAATTCATCATCAATCGTGGAATAAAAAGGCAACGGTTGTTTTCTTCACTTAAGATGTAGACGCGCCTGGAGTGTAATGGGCGCGGCGTCGTCTAAACGTTGAAGCGCGTCTCGGAACCGTCGGCGAGCATCAGCGTGACGGTGCGATTGTTGATCCATACGAGGCGCGCCAGGCGCATTGGATTCAGCCTACTGACGTCCGCAATCGGCGCGGTTGAGTAGGATTTCACACAACGCGTTTGTGACTGACCCAAGCCAAACATACCTAAGAATATGGATACATTTTCAAAATAAGCTATGTAGTTGAACAAGCCCATTCTGATAGGGCACGTGGAAACAGCTGGAGATTGTGAGGTTAGATTGGTTTGTTTGCATCTAGGGTTTGCATCCAGCTCACATGCTCCTTGACAGAAAGAGATAGTGATGAAGGAGCTGGATGTAAGTGTACACACACATCTCACCTATAAAAGGTCTGCGGCTGTTTTGTTGGGATGAAAATGAAATAAATAAATAAATAAATGTGAGCTGGATGCAAACGAACCAAACTGACATAAAGTCCTCGTGCCCTATAAGCGGTGATTTGTGGTTATGTTACCTGTGCTCGTTTGCCAGAACGATAGTTTATTATCACCGCTCGAGTAGCTGACTAGAAATTTCCCATCGGGACTGAAGGCGGCGGCTGTTATCGCAGTCGTGTGGGCGTGAATTGCTGTGTTCTTCCCCTGGCGCAGCTCATACAACGTTAATGTACCATTATTAGCGCCAACTAGATTTAAAAAAAAACAAAAGTTTAGTATGTCACTATACAATTCGTTAGTTATTAATTTAACATACCTGCGATTCTTCTGGTCGACGGGCAGTGCGACACCTGATTAAACCTGCAGACGGCAGGAAATACGTCCTGCAAGCCCTTGGTCTTCAGATGTCCGGGATCAACGCAGTGCAGAATAATATCCATGAGCTCAACCAGTAACTCAGACATTTCATTAGGCATCTTTTCGATTAAAAGCTCAACGCTCCTCAGAATCTCAGGCTTGGACCGATGCAGCACCGAGTTGTTCACATTGACATTCATCGGCTGTGGGTTCTGCTGCAGTGCGTTATACCGGGCGACTTCCTTGGCCATCGTTGTGATGAACGCCGCTGGCCGTGCAGTCGCAATCAGCGTCAACGCATGCCTCGCCGTGCGACAGGAATCCGCCGCTGGCGTCAACGGCAAACCATAGGTCATGCTAGGCACTAAGCGGTCCGCGTCCGCGCACAACTCCAGCAACCCGAGGAGGACCTTGCTAATATCCAGGTACGGCTCCCACACGGTGAAGCCCCTTCCGATTAAGTCGATTGCAGCGCGCCGAAGGGGAATATGCGCTGGAAACTTGGGGCTGGGCGCTGCAAGCAACAGATGCGAGAGTGCCAAGGATGTCAATCGTGCAAGGTTGTTATTCCCGATGCCGAAACCGTCCACGAAGGAGCCCCGTCGGTCATTCCCACTTGGTCTTCGCTTATTTGTATCTGTAGTGATGTCCTGGCCGAATTCAGCGCCGATGACGCCGAGTAGAACTACAGCTGTGGTTTGTTTGCGTTTTAGTTCAGCCAGGCTAGCTGGTTTGCGAATTTGCTCCTCCTCCTCTTCATCGTATTCCTCCTCCATGGTTTCGGGTGTGCCTGGTTGGACGTTGTTTATGCCGGGATTGGCAATGGCATGCTGATTGATCGGCTCCGTCTGCGTGTAGGTTGGTAAAAACTGCGCCCAGGAGTCGACTAAGGCTTTCCTCCCTTTGGGCCCTAGACGCCCCAACTCAGCGAGGAGTAAAGCTTGCGCCGCCTCGCGCACCTCAACGCAATGATGCTGCCAACGCTTAGCCATCATTTCCACCTGCGGCCGCTTAAAGTGCTTCGCACCATTCTGCACCACCTTATCCGGCAGGAGGACGCAATGCAACGTCGCGAGCAAGGACCAGCCCTGCTTGATCTGCGCCTGCTGCTGCGTGTACATCTCCTCGTGCTCTTCATCCGTTTTACTCCAATCCACGCGCGTCGTTTGGCGATGCAACTTGCGATTGCGCTCCTGCTCAGGAACAAACGTCGCGTTGGACATGGACATCAGCGTGTGACTCAGTGCAATAATCGCCAACAAATGGTTGCTGGTCAGGGTTGTACTAAGCTCCCAGTGCGTGCGCGATGTGAAAACGCGCGTGAGTTGCTCACGGCGTATCATCTCGGCGGGGATGAGCTTGTTGGGCGCACCCATGTCAGCGACGGTCTGCTCATCGATGGGTATCGTGTTGTGCCACGTAGGCAGGAAGAGCGACATGTAGTTGCCTTTGGAAAGCACGCCGAATGACAGTGGGACCATGGGCCGCAACAGTCCTAGCTTCACTTGGCACACGTGGTCCAGATCGCTGTCCATGCCCCAGGCGTGGAGCAGGGAGAGCAGCAGTTGGGCGATCTCCATGCCATGGCTGACGTTGTCCAAGTTCAGGGACGGCTTGTTCAGTTTACTCTCCGAGTTGCGATGCGCATCGCCCTTGAGGACCTGCTCGGCTTTGGCTTGGATCTTGGTGTGGACATTTTCAGCGCCCTCTTTCATCTTGGCCAAGATTCCTGCAGAAAACACCATAACTTTCTTAAATCACTGTTTCATTAAACCACAATGCGACGTTTACCATGTTTATCCTTCTCTTTGATAATCCGTTCGACATTTTCGGCTTTGTCTTTGACTTTGCCGAAAAAGTCTTGGAAAGCACAACAGAAATCACATTAAACCACTTTCAACAAAACATTCAACTATACAGGGTTAGTTTTTAAAGCTCAATCTTTAACTACTTTTGAAAAATAACCCTGTATTCGCGATTTGCATCGCCGCTAGAGGCACAGGTGGAGCATCTCTGACAGCAGCTCTGACAACACCGAAAAATAGGGTTACAAAACATTGAAAAAATCATAAAACCACGAAACCATAGAAACGAAAACAACAATTTAACCTCACTTCTCTGTTTTTCGGCGTTTTATTGCCGTCAGATGAGCTTCGAAAATTGACCACTATGTGGGGCCTCTTTCGTTGCAAATCGCCAATAAGTTTACCACTGACACAACACTTACCAACAATCTTTTTGTGCGCATCCGGACTAGCGCTTTGCGTCAACGCTGCAACCTTCAAATACTCGGACTGAGAGATCAACCCCGCCGCTTCAAGGGTCTTCGGCGACATCGCCGAGTACTCATCACTGAGCAGATCGACAATGAGCGCCTCAATATCGAAGAACAAGATGTGACTCTCGGGGTCCTTCGGATTGGTGCGCAGCCCCTGTATGACCAGCGGCGAGTTATGCGAGCGCTGCATGTGCGGATCATCGTTGTTGTTGTGCGCGCGCAACTCCTGCAGCTGATGCAACCCGCGTTGCGTGGCGTGCCGAATGGCAGAGAGGTTGCGATGCCGCAGACCTCGGAAGAAGTGCACGGCTGGATTGGCCAGCCCATCGGAGGAGATGCTATTCAACGACTCGTGCTCCTCGCACGCGTAGAGCACTTCCTCGGCGGGGATGCCCTGCAGCACGCGGTCCAGGTGACCGGTCTCCATCTGCCAGACGTAGACAGTGCCGTCGGAGCAGCCAATGATCATGAAGTCATCGAGCGGTCGCCACTTGATCAGCGTGACGGGGAAGAGGTGACGCGAGGCGAGGCATACGCACTTCAGCTCGGCGAGGCTCACCAGCGTCACGGAGTGATCGGAAGCGACGGAGCAGATGCACTTTTGAATTCGTGTCTATAATATGCAACATACAATAAACCTCTCGTAAACCTCATCCATTTTTAGTAGTGAAACTTATGAACATATGAACTTACACTGCAATTATTTGGTGGTACAAGCAACTGCGTAATCTCTCCGGCATGAACGCAGAATCTATACAGCAAGGTGCAGTTGGAGAGGTCCCAGAGACACACGGCAAAGTCCACGCCCCCTGATACCAGGTGATTCTTATCGTAGCGCGAGTGCTCTCGATGCGGATAGAGCAGACAGTTCACGCGTCCGCCATGTCCGGTTAATACTTGATGTTGTGGCCAATCTGTCAACAACACAATCAGTTTCCTGCGCCTTAGTTTCCCGTTATCAACATACAGTGGTTTTCATTTAAAACCCAACATAAGCCAATGCATTGCCCATAGGAAACGGCAGGTCTATGTTTCCAAGTAAATGAAACAAGTCCGTACGTGGAGCAGAATAATAAATCCTCAAAAACAAATTCGGTGATTGCTCCCAAACCAGTGGGGCGATTTGAATTTTCTCTTCGGATTCTTGTTGCTAAACATAATCCGCCTCGTAAACTGTTATTGCGCTGCCGCCAGAGGGCGTCGTTCACCCCTGCCAGTTTATTCCCGTTCTCTCCCGAACGATGCTCCTGAAGAAAATGCGGATGACGGCAAAGCCCGTAAAAAAGTATGCTCTATCATTGTGGAAATTTTCAAACCTATAGCTTTTCGCATTTCCGAACACTGGGCGAACAAGTAAAGTTTACAATGTTGGAAATTGGCAAATTTCGGACACGCGAAAAGCTAAAGGGTTGAAAATTTCCAGAATGATAAATCATACTTTCTGACGGGTTTTGCCGTTATCTGCATTTCCCTGGGGTACATCGTTCGGGAGATAACGGGAATAAACAGGCAGGGGTGAACGACGCCTTCTGGCGACCACGCACAAACAGTTTAAGTGGCGGAATATTTTTAGTAACAAGAATCCGAAGAGGAAATTCAAATCACCGCAGTGGTTTGCGAGCAATCCCCGAATCTGTTTTTTAAGTTTTTCTTTTTCTATTTCGCGTACGTGGACCTGCAGTTTCTTATGCACCTATATTCGGGGATAAATGAAAAGCACCGTATATAGCATTACACTCACTATCATATTGTTGGTGATTTCCATGAAGCATCTGCAGCATAATCGTCTGGGAAGCCGGCACAATGATAATCGTGCCGTCCTCGCGGCCAAGCACAAGCTTACACTGCGAGGGGAGGTAAATACTGGCGGTGAGCCGCACCGGCAGCGGCTCGTGCTTCTCCACCTGGTCCAGAACGCCCACCGGACTGGGAAGCATCGCTGCCCACGCATGCGTCAAGCTGGTGTTCAGCGACGAGGACATCTGCAGCGGCCGCTTCGAGCTCTGCATCTCGTAGACCTTCTCAATCGGCACGTCAGGGATGTTCCACAGCAGAACGATACCCTCCGAATCGCCGCGCAGAAGGTATCTATTCGTCACGCCATCCCGTTGGGTTTTTACATAACGCATTGCTGGTGGGCACGATAATGGCTGCAATAAATTAAAATTAATGCAAATATTCGATTATTACTGAAATCGGTGGCATGAGAATTTTCGTTGGAAACGTCCAGTTTCTCAATTACTACGTTTACATGTCGAATTAAAAAGGTTTTGAAACGGATCGAGATTCATAAACAATCCATGTAAACACGTAGAAAAGTGGACCGAAACAGTTTTTAACTTCAAAACGTATGTAGTTTTTAGATCGGGATTCAAAACGAATCCAAAACGACATGTAAACTCGACATGTAAACTTAGTAAATATTTCTAAATTCAAATTAATGCTCCGAACGTGATTAGACGTTCACGCTCACCTTAGAGTCGGGTTGACTGAGCACACAGTACAAATAAGGACTGTCGCCTTCGATCTGCTTGTGGAAGTCCTTGTTATCCGGTATACAGCTAAAAACGTTTCACACATTAAAACGCGTCAAACGCATCGATAAACGGTAGAAAAGTAAAGCAGCGCACATGCCACAACACTAAAATATACAATAAAATACATATTTCAAAGATGCCAAGTTTAGTAGTAGAACTATAAAAGATGTTAATGAAAAATACGAGAATACAAAGAGGAAAAACGGTACGGTACGATACGACAACGAAATAAACGAAATTCGATAGATATTCAGAGTAAATATTTGTACAGATACAGAGGTCAACAAAAACATGTAAAATCAACGGAAACGGGTGCAGTTTGCGTAAAGTCACTACCTATTGACGTTCTTTCCTCGCAGCTTTCTACATATCAGAGAGACAGAGAGAGCCAAAGAAGCCACCACGATTGATATTTCGGAGCGAGAACAGAGAATGTGTGTTCATTAGTACGTATCGAATTGAAACGAAAAACCGAAAACAACACCATTGAACAGATTGAACAAACGCAAAACTTATTTTGGCGAAACTAAGGAGTGCATAAATTGCATTGATGCAATCAATAAATCTGATGAGAGATCTGCATTTGTATGATTTCGAGATGTTGTCAATTGTGTGTTTTGCGGGGCGTGCTTGCCGATGGCAGCGAGGCACTTACTTGGTGGGCAGCTTGTACATATACCCTTTGCCCGCGTCGGACCACACGAGAATGCGATCCACGGCGAGGAAATCGCCGGACATCCAGCGCTCACCGCGCGGTGCATCATGGGAACACAAAACGCTAAAATCACCTTTGAAAGACACAAAAAGACGTTAAATTTGCACATTTTAAATAAAACTAACCCTCAATAACCAGCATCTTTATATGGCGCCATCTAGCGGCATCTAGCACATGTCGTGTGAGACGTTGTGAGCTCAAAAATATATATAAACTGCAAATTACCTGCATCATAAATCTGCCAATACTTTGAACACGCAATCAACACGGTGCGTTGATTGTAAGCACAGCACTGAAGACAGATGGCGTTCAAACAGCGCGTGTGCTTGCTCTCATTCTCATAGATCGGCTCCGAGTGCTTGTTCTCCTGCCCAAGGAGCGTCCACACCTTGAACATCCCCGTCGTGGTGAGCGCCAGCACCACGTCGTTCTTGCACTTCGCCGGGTGCAGCACGTGCAGCGCACTGATCCAATCCGGATTCACCTTGGACGACAGCACTAAAATCACCTCCAAGCTGAACGGATCCATTATCATGATCTCTGGATAGTAGCCATTGCAAAAGAGGCGCACATCTTCTGAATTGTTCATTTGGTATGCCTGCAAAGCATTGGTATTAAACAGCACTGCTTATCTATGTTTCATGTTTTGTAAGCATGCTCAGCATAAATCATTCAAAACACAAACAATGAGTGTTATGCTAAACCTCAACTGTAAAGTTATGCTTTTTAAGTATATTTAAGCAATTCTGCATTCAGCTTATGACTTATTACTTACTTGAATGCTTGTATGGACTTGTGGCAGCTTCACACACTCAGTGCACTTGCCATCAACCAAATCCCAGGTGCACATCTCACCACCCTCAGAGCTGGAGACAATGTAGTTGTTGTCCTGCACAATGGACGCCTTGCTGATGCAGAGTATCGGCGCCGTGTGGCCGACCAGCAGGCACCTGGGTATCATCTTCAGCGTGTTTGGATCCACCTGCCAGAGGCATATCTGGCCATCATAGCAGCCTGTGGCTAGGGTCTTCTGGTCACTGGAGAGGTAGATGCAGGAGATGCAGTGCGTGGGCGCGTGCTTGCCCCACAACACGCAGGGGACGACGAGGCTGGTGCCAGGCATCTTTTAACTGCAAAACGCCACCATGCCCATCAAATCTGGCACTCTCTAGTTTATCATACTATGTATAGTATGTATTCATAATCAAATTAGTCGCTTACGGCGTGCGTCGACTGCTAGCACAGCGCTGAAGCTCGGGGGACGAAGGGCAGCGCTTCCACCACGTTCACTCACGCGCACATCTCCACCAGCGGGTGCGTTCGAAATCCTTGAGCTCCTAGAGTCCTCGGCGCCGCTCGCGCATCACGTCGACGACACGGTCGCCATCATCGCGCGCGATTTGTGAGTTGCGTGTGTCGAGAGCGTAATTGCGCGGCGCGACGGCAGGCAATTATGCGCGCGCGTACCACTCGCGTGCTCACGACGATAATTCGTGCTTGTGATCACTCGAGACGAGTGTTTAACACTTTGGAGCTTGGAGCTCGGCGGCTGCTGCTCGCTGGATGGCAATCGCACATATGACATGAGCTTCTGGCGAGCGATGTGTCAAATGTGACCTTAGTAATTATGCCAGGGTCAACTGTCAACGGCGATTGTCAATTTGTCTCCAGCTTCGGGTAGCCTCGGCCGAACAGGTTAAAATTGAAAATTCAAACAGCAAATGATAAATGCTAAATTTACGTGCAATCATGCTTCAAATTAAATAAGTACTATGCAAACACACACTATGTGACGCAAGATACTATTTGTTGCTGAATTCATGAAATTTGGAGCCGTTTTCTCTGCAAAAAATAGAATTTTATAAAATGATTGCTTTAGGTTGCGCTTACAGCGTTCTCGTGTTCACTTTGCAAACTAAAATAATCGAATTTTCCAAAACATAACCACTTGAAATTGACTGAAATCGAGACCGAAAATGCACTAAAATTATTGTAAATTTTATCAAATCAGGGACGTACCGAAGAATCAAAGCAATCACCATGTTTAAAATCACTATTTTAATAGTATTATTAGTGCATTCAGTTGTTTCTACCGAATTTACCTCTCAAGTATGCTATTTCCTACATGTCCCAATATTTTACGTTTCTATAATAATCTGTGTATTTAAGCAATTTGAAGAGTTTGCTGAGAGATCCAAAGGCCACACAAACAATTGGGCTGTCTTAGTGGACACATCACGCTTCTGGTTCAACTACAGACATGTTGCAAATGTGCTCTCTATCTACAGAAGTGTGAAAAGACTGGGCATTCCAGACAGTCAAATCATACTGATGATTGCTGATGATATGGCATGCAATGCGCGAAATCCCAGGCCTGCTACAGTCTTTAACAATGCCAATCAACACATAAATGTCTATGGAGATGATGTTGAGGTGGATTATAGGGGCTATGAGGTACTTGTACAATATCACATTGCATACAAGAATTCTTGCTAACTAGCTAACTGTATGATTTCTATTGGTAGGTGACTGTAGAGAACTTTGTAAGACTACTTACTGGTAGACTACTGCCTAGTACACCAAGATCCAAGCAACTTCTCACTGATGAAGGCAGCAACATCTTGATTTACCTAACTGGCCATGGTGGAGATGGTTTCCTGAAGTTTCAGGACTCTGAGGAAATCACCAGCCAGGAGATGGCTGATGCACTGGAGCAAATGTGGCAGAAGCAGAGATACCATGAGATTTTCTTCATGATTGATACTTGCCAGGCAGCGTCAATGTATGAGCGCTTCTACTCGCCGAATATCTTGGCTGTTGGGAGCAGTTTAGTCGGCGAAGATTCGCTTTCAGTGAGTATTAGAGCATTTAGCGAAAATACTAAGTTCTACTAGGTTCTAAGTCATTTTTACTGTGTTCAGCATCACGTTGATCCTGCAATCGGCGTTTACATCATTGATAGATACACGTATTATGCGCTTGAGTTTTTGGAGAGTGTGAATCTTGATTCGAAGAAAAGTATGGGCGAGTTTGTAAGTATTTTTCGCTGAGAAAGCACGAGAAAGTTGAGTTTGAGTAGAGTTTGAGTTTATTTGCTAAAATAATGAATTTTCAGTTGCAAGTTTGCCCGAAGCGAGTGTGCATTTCAACGGTCGGCGTCCGAAAGGATTTATTCAGTCGTAATCCTTACAAAGTGCCGATTACAGACTTCTTCGGCTCGGTGCGGCCGATTAAATTCGTCGAGAAACTAGTGAACAACTCGCTTATGACTTATGAGAAGCCAAAAGTAGAAAATAATGATAGAATTAAGTTTAAATACGTACCACCATTAACGTTATCTTAAATGTGCACTGAATGTCGACTGAATGTTTTGTCATTTATTGTGATTTGTGTGGAGAAAGGAGAAATATAAACGTTTTTGTACGTGGAAAATGGAGGATTTGTTTTTCGTTGTATTCTACACCAGCGCCATTGGTGATGTGGTCAAAATGTGAACTAGCATGAGCTGAAGTTCAACTCGTGTTTCAGTGTTTGTTCAACGAATAACTGCATTTATCGATTGCTGATGCAGCAAAACATTCGTTTTGCATCTGCTAGTGTTCATAATTCACTATTTTGTGTGGAATTAGGTAAGTTTGATGATTTGATGTAAATTTGAAAAAAAATGTTGATGGTAGCAGGTAGCGCTGACCTACGGCGATTTATTGAAGTTCTTGGTCTCTACCTTTTCAAAGTTAAAATCAACATTCAAGCCGTTATTTAATCATTTGGGCTATTATCATTAGAGCCCAGAGTGTTCTTATCGCATAACCCCTTATCACCGCATGTTTGCATCCAGCACTGCCTGCAAACACAACCGGCGCAATTCGCAGGCTAGAAAACACCCACTGCCAACTCGCCGTCGCTGCGACCAATCAGCGGGCGTAACTTGTAACGTTGTAAACCAGCGGCCGCACCGCTAACCTAACGTGTGTGTCGTGTCACCTCTTGTCATGTTTGTTGTGTCGTGCTAGCGGCAGGCAAACGTAGAAACGGGAATGCAGCAAGCCGGCACGAAGAAGAACGCGACGGCGACGACGTCCGCGCCGCCGGCGAGCACCGCCGTCGTACCGGCGCCGCGCAAGCCGGTCGCGGTCAACAAGAAGGCCGGTATCACCAGCCTGATCATTTTCCTCATCCTCCTGCTCGCATGGATCGCCGGCTTTTCGTCGCGGCTGTTCGCCGTCATACGCTTCGAGAGTATCATCCATGAGTTCGACCCTTGGTGAGTTCAAAACACTACTTTCGAACATGTTGCTAACATATTAAAATGAACTAAACTGGATAACAAGGGAAACGGGAGAAATTCAAAATGGCCACAAAAGTTTGAAACTTGACAAAACTTGAAAGAAAAAATTAATAATTGCTTATTTTCTTATCTGCGATCAGGTTTAACTATCGTGCCACTGCTTATATGGTTAAGCATGGCTTCTACAATTTCCTCAACTGGTTTGATGAGCGCGCCTGGTACCCTCTGGGCAGGATCGTAGGTGGAACAGTGTATCCAGGTCTGATGATCACCTCTGGCAGCATTCACTACATTCTCCACCTGCTGCACATCAATGTGCACATCAGGGACATCTGTGTGTTTCTGGCACCAGTCTTCAGTGGCCTTACAGCAATCTCCACATACTTCCTCACCAAGGAGTTGTGGTCTGCAGGTGCTGGCCTGTTTGCAGCATGCTTCATTGCAATTGTGCCTGGCTACATCAGTAGGTCAGTGGCTGGCAGCTATGATAATGAGGGTATCGCCATTTTTGCCTTGCAATTCACCTACTACCTATGGATCAAGTCGGTGAAGACTGGCTCAGTCTTCTGGGCTGTAATGGCATCACTCTCATACTTTTACATGGTAAGTAGAGGAGCATTTACACTAGTAACAAATCTGTTGAATAACTCGGTTACTTAACATGTTTCGCTAGTGTAAACGGTATGATAGCTTTGTTAGGAATTATTTTGTAATTATTTTGATGGTTACCAAGTTATCGACAACTGATGGCTAGCACAAATGTCCCGATATTCATGAAATTTCAGTTGGATTTAACGCTGTGATTTGTCGTGTAGTGTAAACGTTTTTCTAACATTCCACAATAACAGCAAAGTCAAAGTCAGAAATAACTAAGTTACAAGTAACCTTAGAAAATTTGTTACTGGTGTAAATGCGGCTTAAAGCTGCTAAAACTGCTGCTTAAAAAAGAAACAAAACTTTGAATAAAAACTTGTCTTGTGATAGGTATCTGCATGGGGTGGCTATGTATTCATCATCAATCTGATCCCGCTGCACGTGTTCGTCCTACTGCTGATGAACCGCTTCTCGCATCGCCTGTTCACGTCGTACACGACGTTCTACATCCTCGGGCTGCTGTTGTCGATGCAGATTCCATTCGTCGGCTTCCAGCCGATACGCACAAGCGAACACATGGCCGCGTCCGGCGTGTTTGCGCTGATGATTGCGGTCGCCACGCTCAAGTACTTGCAGAGCGTGTTATCCAAGGCGGAATTCAAGAGCCTCTTCATCTTCGGCGGTCTGACCGCAGCGGGCATCGTGTTCCTCACCGTGGTGGGTCTCACGTACGCCGGGTACATTGCGCCGTGGTCCGGTCGCTTCTATTCGCTCTGGGATACTGGTTACGCGAAGATTCACATTCCGATCATCGCCTCGGTGTCTGAGCATCAGCCAACCACGTGGTTCTCGTTCTTCTTTGATTTGCACGTGTTGATTACGACATTCCCGGCTGGTTTGTGGTATTGCATCAAGAACATTAACGATGAACGTGTTTTCGGTGAGTATTTCAATGTAAATCACACTTTAAAATGGTTATGGGCCCATTTACGATACAGATACAATATTCGCACTTGAAAACCACCTTGGACGATCAATCCATCAGTCACCCATAAACTTGTTCGTCCAAGTTGGGCATAAACGACTTAAACGCTTAAAATTTGCACTTTTTTGCAATTTTTGCGCAAAATAAGCACGAATTCATCTATCGTAAAGACCGCATTGGACGATCAATCCATCAGTCCATCCATAAACTTGGGTTCTTGGACGATCAATCCATGGTTCATTAGTGCGAAATATTGCGATTCGTGGCACAGAAATGATTCTTTCTGTACAGAAATTATATTAATTTTTTACTTCAAAAATACTCGTTTTAACGTAAAATCGATCGGTTTAGCGAAAATAAACACGTTTTTAAGCATCAAAAGTTGGGTTTTAGTGCGGAATTTTACGATTCGTCGCACAGAAATGATTCTATCAGTGTTTCAGTACAGATATTTTATTAATTTTTTACTTCAAAACTATTCGTTTTAATACTCGCACTAATGGATTGATCGTCCAAGTTGGGCAAAAATCGACTTTAACACTTTAACAAATTGTAAAATTTAGTTGTGCTCTACGCACTGAGTGCTGTGTACTTCGCCGGTGTGATGGTGCGCCTCATGCTGACGCTCACCCCAGTGGTGTGCATGCTCAGCGGTGTGGCGTTCTCTGGCCTCCTGGATCACTTCCTGCGTGAAGATGAGGCGCGCCCCGATGAGAGCGACAAGGATGAGGAGGGTGCCAATAGTAAGCGGTATTACGACAAAGCCGGGCCAGCGAAAGTCGCCAAGCCGCATCATGAGAAGACGAAGGAGGTGGACGCCATCGGGCCGAATCTACGCAGCATCGTGCTGGTGGTCATGCTGCTGCTGCTGATGCTCTTCGCCGTGCACTGCACCTGGGTGACGAGTAACGCGTACTCCAGCCCGTCCATCGTCCTGGCCTCGTACAGCGGCGATGGCACGCGCCAGATCCTAGATGATTTCCGCGAGGCGTACTTCTGGCTGTCGCAGAACACCGCTGATGATGCCAATGTGATGAGCTGGTGGGATTACGGCTATCAAATAGCTGGAATGGCGAATCGCACCACTCTTGTTGACAATAACACGTGGAATAACAGTCACATTGCGCTCGTCGGCAAAGCGATGTCATCGAACGAGAGCGCCGCGTATGAAATTATGACCAATTTGGGTGTGGATTATGTTTTGGTTATTTTCGGCGGTGTTATTGGCTATTCTGGTGATGATATTAACAAGTTCTTGTGGATGGTGCGCATTGCGGAAGGAGAACACCCTAAAGACATTAGGGTACGTTATTGTTTTAATTTCATACATTTTTTTGTTTTGCGTGAAGCAGCATATTCACGATCAGTTTGAGGTCGTACGCTAAATTGAGTAGCCATCAACGCGCGTTCATGGCCGACTGACTTCAGTTCGACTAACTCAACTGATAGTGAATGTCCAGCATTATTAGTCTTGTTTCGTTCTATTTTAGTTTAATGCCTGCGTTTATTGTTTTTTTTTTTCATTTAAAGCCGATGTCGAAAAGAAAGTTGATTTTTGATAATTTTGTGTTAGGAAAGCGATTATTTCACCGAACAAGGTGAATTCCGCGTGGACGCCGAGGGCTCGCCCGTCCTCCTCAACTGCCTGATGTACAAACTGAGCTATTATCGCTTCGGCGAGATGAAGATGGACTATCGAAGCCCGGCCGGCTTCGATCGCACGCGCAACGCCGTCATCGGCAACAAGGACTTCCAGCTCACCTACCTGGAGGAGGCGTACACCACCGAGCATTGGCTAGTCAGAATCTACAGGGTGAAGAAGCCGGACGAGTTCAATCGGCCTAGGATACCGTTTGCTAGTCGCGTTGTTAAAAGCAAATTTGCCTCGAAAAAGGTATAACTTTTCAAATGTATTTTGAATATTTTGATTTTTTAATGTATTTTTAATTGTTTGCAGAGTTCAAAGAAGGGCAAAGGCACGATACGCAACAAGCCCGTGATAGTTAAAGGAAAGCGTCCTGTGAAGAAAGCATAAGTTGAGCAATAGTCGTGTAGGTAAATTGATAATTGAAGAAATTAACAAAAGAAACGTAACGCGATATCAAATTGAAAACAAAAAAACCTTAAGAAACTACTATGACTACATTTTTATACCTTCAACTTCACGTCACCACACACCAACACACTACACAACCATCGGCGACCCGATAGTCCACAGTTATACGGGTGAAGAGCCGGTGTGTACACTTTTTGATAACAAACAACACATACACACATGTACCAAGTACATAGGCGGTAGGCAGGCAACTTGAATCTGGAGGTTCATCATGGTTCGACTTTTTTGTGTGCGAGCTGCGAGCGAATTCATTTACATTGTTGTACTTTCATGTAACATGCGTGTTTATAGTTTTGGGGATGTCAGCCAGCAAGGAGCACTGAGCGTGTTAAATATCAAGTGTCTGCAATAATAAAATACATTTTTGTTTTGTTGAAACAAATGTTTGCTAATTGAATTTGATTTGGGTCTAAACAGGAAGGTCCTGGGCTCCTAGCTAGTCTCAGTCCTAAGCTGGAATCTTCTGTCTGTGCAAGTGACTGCATATCAAGTACATTGTGTTCATTTGATAGTGTATGACGTCACTGATGAGATGATCGTAATGGAAATAACATGCCAAGTCTAAATTTGGCTAAATCGGTTCGAGTAGGCTGTTCATACCCCTATTAAATGAACACCCTGTATGTGGCTGGGCTGGTCGAGAGTATCACTTTCTCTCCTTCGCTCAACAGTTCTCAGAACGTAAACAGTATAAAGGGTATAGAGTCTAGATCTAGATGGATCTAATGTGCCGTTACCATTTTTGTGTGCCTTCCACATTTTCGAATTGCCCCGAACTAAACAGCAAAATGGCTACCGTACTGTGGGGTATAATGCGGCACGTGTATAAAAGGCGAGGGAAGTGAGCAATTCGACCTTGATAGTCAAATTGCTGTATACTGACAGGGTCGGTAGTTAGAGTAGCGCATGCTGACGCCATTTTAAATCATACGCAATTTAAGTTGCCTATAGTCATGGAAATAAGGAATGGCTAAATGTCCAGACGCGTGCGGAAGTATTTAGACGTATTTAGGCGTTGTTCAGGCTCCGTACCTATTCGTCGGTGCGTCGCTCAAACTTTGAATATGTGTAATGTGTGTTCCATACATATCTCCGCACGCGTCTGGACATTAGCCATTCCTTACGGTTCATAGTATAGTCAACTCAACATACACCAATCCAACTCCAACGGTGCAACGCACAGAGGTCCAACTATGGGTCCAACATATTTCATTAATCATTTTTGAGCGTTGGGATGACGTTGGGTACAAAGTACGACGGTACACGGTACGAGCGTTGAGTACGAGTACATTTGCTTTCGGTATGCTTTCAGTCTTTCCGTGACCCCTACAACAACACTACTCGATCTCGAGCAGTGGTAAGCACCGTTCAACAATCGCTGGTAACTTGAAACAACTGGTCCGTGGCGTGGCCCAAACCACACCCAAACTAACTTCCAAAGGAATCCAACAAATAAACCCATTGTTTCTTGATGGCAGAAAAGTAATGAACATCAACACCTTGCTATGGTAAATATAAACAATGATTAAGTAACAACAAGGTAGAGTCTGTCACTATAGTCACTATAGTCACTATAGTCAATTCATTGGAACCTTACCGATTTTTTACGTTTCTAACTAGAGATGAGTGGGGGTCTCCAGCGGCGCAACCAGAGGCGCAACGGTGAAAAGAGAGAGGGGATATGATCCCTTACTCACGTGCAGTTCGAAACGTCAAAAATCGGTAAGGTTCCAGTGAATTGACTATACCTTCGTGACCATGTTATTTATAAATGGACACAGCACTTTTTTGTTTTTTCCTTAGAAGAACGATAACGCTCCCGGTTTGTTTGTCCACAACATAAACAATTTACCTTTCTCACTCCACTCTCATACTGTCTTACTTCCACTCTCATACTTTGTTTATACACTGCGCGGCTGCATAAGATGCATAGGATGCGCGGCCCCGTAGGGTCACATGCTGTGTCGATGTGTGCTCGGATGTGTGGTATTTTGAGAGGTTACTTGGGGCAAACAAACCTTGCAGATTGGTATAGGCGTTATCCTTCTAGTCCTATATATTCTAAGGTTTTTTCAAACCCCTCTCCTCATCGAATGTGCTATACCTGATTGTTCTGAGTGCGTCCATTTAAATATTTATTCATTATTGTCACTGATTGTCACATTGTGGTTTCCCTAGCTCCGAAGATGAACGCGAAACGTCAGTAATAAATGTTTTGACTGACTAATGCAAACAATCCTGCCATTCAATAGTCGATGCAACTACTTCTACTGCTGTGCTTCTACTAATCATTGTGGACATAAACTATTCTGAAATAATATAGTCATATCAGCTGAATTAATTTTAAAAAGCAAGAACAATAATAATCATATTAAGACTTACTTACCTTTCTAAAATATATTCAACTATTCAAGATAAGAAAATACGAAATTCAAGTATGAAAAAATTACTTAGTTTACTTTTACTAAGTTTATTAACAATTGGTGGAACTGTTTTATCAACATCAATTGCCATCAGCCCTTATAATAAACAAGAAATTAAAATAGAAAATAATAAAATTAATTTTTTTAAAAGAATTGAAAGACAAAATAACAAGGAACCAATAATAATTAATAGTTATCAAAATGAAAAAAATAATCGAATTTATAAGACTAATGATGATGAACCAATTACTCGTAATATTGGTTATTCTAATTATTGGAGAATGTGGGCAAATTGGTCATCAACAGTAGAACATCATGATTATTCATCACCATACTTCGTAGTAGACTATATTGACTATGCAGGAACAATTAATGAATTTATAGAAAAATATCCTACTATTACAGTAAAAACAAGTGGGCAAGCAATATCAATGTCTACTTTTGGTGATGTGGGAAAAGGAAAATTTGGTATATTACCTTTTGTCACAAATAATTTTAATAAATA
>JARJDQ010003505.1:0-17724 GCA_030264215.1 Geostiba sp. GC000077 | reverse complement strand
CAATGCACAATCCAAACTATTTCTAGCTTCAAAACATTCAAAACAAGCGTATACAGTTCGTAAAGTTTAAGCAAATAGTAATATAATTTTTTTTTGCGCTAAATTAAATGATAAACTTGTGCATCATTATATGAACATATCGGATATATTTGTGGTCACAAGCCAGCGATAGTGACGCAGCGACTTGCGACAGCAAATTGACCTGTAGCTTTACAATGTTAACTTGTTCAACGCTTCGACGATGGTAATGATAAAATGGGGCAGGAAGTAAAACAGAAACTACAAATATATTCTCATAATATATTATGAGAATAATATGTTTATAGTTATTTTATAAACATGTTTATGGAATAGCAACTTCACAAACTGTTATCTATGATGATGATGAAAGAAATTCGCGCACGGCGCTCATAGTGATTATAACTATGAATGATATGATTAGCGTAATTCAAATGAAATTAATGATGGAACAGACGCAAATTGGTGTGCGCCATTATCATCTTATGCTCGTTGCAGGCGTCGATAACAGCTTGATCATTAGTGGACCCAGACGGACTGCCAATGTACGTGACGCCACTCTGCAATTTATAATTATGTAATTTTTAACTCCTAGGAATGAAGGATTCAGATTGCGAGAATATTTACCAAATGAGCGCGATCTATGTTATCCCTGAATGGGAAGAAAGCATCTGAAGCGAGCGCAACCTCCGACAGCTTGGTCATCCACTCCTGCTTCTCGGCATCGGTAAAGTCAGCAGGAACCACATCATACATCGACGCCCACATGTTCCTATCCATGTCCTTGCCCACGGAGCCATTGACATAGTTATCGATGGCGTTGGAGATCTCAGCGCGCTTCACGCCCGCCCTGAACTTCATCCCGGTGACTTTGGGGTGTTGGCGCAGCCACCAGTTATCGGCCTTGTCGCCAGCCAACCGCGTGCAGTGAATACGAGATTGTTGCCCAGCGCCGATGCCCACAACCTGACCATTCTTCGCATAGCACACGGAATTACTCTGCGTGTACTTGAGCGCGATGGTAGCGATGATTAAATCCCGCACGGCGTTGTCAGGCATTTGCTTGTTCGCAGTGACCACGTTCGCGAACAGTTTGCGATCAATCATGGCATCGTTGCGCTTCTGCTCCATGGTGAGCCCGAAAAGAACCTTGCGTTCAATTGTCTCGGGTTCGTACTTGGGATCGATCTGCAGTACGCAGTAACCGCCGTTCTTCTTCTTTTTCAGCAGCTCCATGGCTTCGGGAGTGTAACCAGGCGCGATGACGCCGTCGGAGACCTCGCGAGAAATGATTTTAGCCGTGGCTGCATCGCAGATGTCCGAGAGGGCGACGAAGTCGCCAAAGGAAGACATGCGATCCGCTCCTCGAGCTCGAGCATAGGCAATGGCGAGCGGGGTAAGGCTATCGATAAGGTCTTCAACCATGCAGAGGCGTGCCTCATTGGGGCCGAACGGCACACTAATGGCGGCACCTGCAGGCGACACGTGCTTAAAGCTCGTCGCTGCTGGAAGTCCCAGCGCTTGCTTCAGTTCCTTCACGAGCTGCCAGCCGTTCAACGCATCGCAAAGATTGATAAATCCAGGTGAACCGTTGAGCACACTCAGCGGCAACTTGTTCAATGTGGTGTAAATCTGCGCAGGTTTTTGATGCGGATTCATTCCGTACCTAAGTGTGAGTTGCGCCTCTCCCTCGGAGTACTGCTTCCGGAAGTAATCCGAAATAGCCAGATCATATTCCGAGGTCTGCACGAACGCCTTCAGCGCTAAATTCTGCCTAGTTTCCTGCGAAGTGTCTTTTTTGTTACCAGACCCTTTAATTTCGGCGACAATCTTGGCGTAATCATTCGGATCGCTGATGACCGTCACGCGATGATGGTTCTTCGCAGCTGCTCGCAGCAAAGTGACGCCGCCGATATCAATATTCTCAATGGCGTCGGCCAATTTTACGTCAGGCTTGGAAACGGTTTGAACGAAAGGGTACAGATTACAAACGACAATTTGAATCATATCAATCTTTTGTTGGATCAAATCGGCTTGGTCGCTGGGAATTTCGCGCGCTAGAATACCTCCATGAACGGCAGGATGCAAAGTCTTCACGCGTCCACCGAGAATCTCCGGCGCGCCGGAAATATCAGAGACATCTTTCACGCTCAAGCCGGTGTCTCGCAGACTTTTTGCGGTCCCGCCGCTGGCTACCAGCGTGAATCCAAGGTCGCTGAGACTCTTGCCCAAGTTCAACAGGCCGGTTTTATCGGATACAGACAAGAGAGCTGAAAATATTGACCTAATGTTTTAATTCCGTTTATTTCTAACTTATTTAAGTTTAACATGTTTAACATGTGACATCGTTAGATCTAAATTCGAGACCTAGACTTTTAAAAATTAATTTCACCTTGAACTTTTTGTACGTACCGATTTTCGATGCCATTGTTGAATTCCTGTATTTTTGAGTGATGGGAGGAAGAGAGTGAACCGGCTGGGGCAATGCTGAGCTAGCAACTGACGAACTGACGAAGGCTGAGCGATGTTGTTGTAATGCGGTTCTTATTTTATTTCGCTCCGTGAACCCGAGCCTTCACAATGAGATCCATTGAGGTCAAATTGATAACCGTTCCAGTTGAAATAAACATAGTGCATGCATAACAAACGTACATAGCATTTGTAGATAAGCATTTTGTTGCCATTACGCAGACATTTGTAATTTTCCGTTGCGGCGTTACATAATTAATAAATTATTTGCGTTGAAAATTATCATCACTTTCGAAAATCTCTTAGAAATTGGGAAATTGTTAAAAACAAAATAAGGATTTTAAATTTACGTGCTTTCTATCATACATAGATCGTATTTAGAAAATTATCAACATTGTAACTTATTTTTTATAACTTGTTTCTTGCTTTTGGAATGCAACCAACATGCAGGTTTAAAGTAGGCAACTTATTTAGCATTTAATGGCGGGTTTAGGCTCAAGATTTTTGACGAATTGTTTGCACAATTGGAATGTCATCTACATGAAACGCATGAGACAATTTAAGGATGTGAACCTTTATTGTGCCATTTATTTTAATGAAATTCCTCAATTTGAGTAGAACAATATTAAATCACAATACATATCTAATTTTAAGAGTTATTTTTATTCTCCTCCATATCTTGCAATAATGTGTTAGTCACATCAGTAGTTATTCTTAACATTAACTTTTCAAGCCTAACCCTGTTTTTGATCTCACATATTTTTGTACCTATATAATTTAGGAAATAGTCAATGTGAGTGTTCTTTGGCTGATTCTGCTTAGAACAATTGCTGGCAATTGACCTCAAAACAGCCAGACCTTCTTCCATTGTTGTGTCTGATACATCAGGCTCCTTTTTCCTCCTCTTGGCTCTAGGAATCCTAATCTTCTGTCTGCTCTCCTGCTCTCCTGGAGCAGGAGAGTAGGCAGGTGAAGCGATTGAATCCGACGGTGGAAGCTCAATATATGATGGGTATTGTAAGTCATAGAAACTCTGCTCTTCAAAAGCTTCTTCATTGGAAGTTAAATTTGTTTCATTCTTTGATATTACATTGTCAACAGCAACATCAATTCTGAGTGGATCACTTATAGATAATTCCATAGCATCTGTTGTTGCCTTGATTTCAGTTCCAATCATGGAGTCCATCTTCTCATAGTAATATAGAGAGGGAATATATAACTACAAATAAGAACTTTAATTAGAAACAAGCACTTTTAATACTATAAAGTGGGAATAAACATACTTCATCAGGAGCTGCTCCACTTCTAAGGGATGTTTGCACTTTCTTAAACTCCAGAGTGTAGGTGCTTCGAAGCATGCCATATTTTGCTTTAATGTCATTTATTGTTGTTCCAGGTCGTAAGGGTAATAATACATGCTTAATATGTTCAAGGGCGTCACTTCTTGCATACTTATTTTTGTACCTCACATGTTTCACTTCATACAGCCATGGATACAGTTGGTATTGTTCCAACATCAATAATACCTGTTGCCTGGTCCAGGACATAGTGATTGGTGATCCCAAACAACAAAAAACTGAATCAGAAATTTAGAGCAATAATATGATTCGATTGTAAACATTAATAATTATGTATTATAATCTGTACCTCAGTACCTCACTGCCTGTACCTCACAAAGCAAAGAAGCGCTATCACATGCTACGATGGCGTGAATATTGTATACAATATTGGACAATATATTGTCCAATTATAAATTGTACACTATCGTGCACACCACAAAAACAATACAAACGACTACAGGAATACAACGAACGACTCGCCTAGTCAGCCAGGACCTTTGTAGGACTTCATCAGATGTTTTAGCAGCTAAATTTAACTGAACGTTGTGAACAGCTGATTGCAGCTGCAGCACACTGCCTTTCTGCCTTCTGCGCAGAAACTCGCGCACGTCTTGTCTGCGGGAGTGGGTATTCCGCGTATTCCTCATCATTTTTCGTATATTCTTTGCAAATTTTTTCGACTGCACACATATTTTATAGGAATTGTAGCCAAGAATTGTAGCCATGGTAAAACGATTGTTGATTACCATAGTTCCCAACAAATTGAACGAGAAATTGTTCAAGAAATTGTACCGTGTAATACCACATTCACATATAACTCTTTCGATCGAAACTCGTATTTACAGTTTGCTTCTAAACGCACTTTCCACATTTTCCATGCGTTTTTCTTAATAATCGTTTGCGATTGGCCAAATGCTTAGATTTATTTCCTAAAAAGCCAAAAAAGTGGAAACTGGAAATCGCCCCCCACCTAAACCCACCATAACTTTTTGCGTTCACAACATAACCACACTAAAAATCTCAAACATCAAAAATTAATTATTTTGTCCTATTTTGTCTGCATAATTCTGAAAAATGAACAGATTATTCGGCAAGGGCAAGCCAAAGGAGCCTGGGCCAAGCATAACTGATTGCATCGCTGGCGTAAGTAATTCCCATCGCTTGTTTATAATAGAATTTTAAGACAATGAGTCATCATCTAGGTGGATGCTCGAGCTGATGGCATTGACAAGAAAGTACAGAGCCTGGACAATGAGCTGCGCCGCTTCAAGGAGCAAATGTCGAAGATGCGCGAAGGCCCCGGCAAGAATGCGGTGAAAGCGAAAGCAATGCGCGTGCTCAAACAGAAGAAGATGTATGAGCAGCAGCTGGAGAACCTCCGAGGACAGTCCTTCAACATGGAGCAGGCAAATTATGCAAATCAGACACTCAAGGACACACATGCCACTGTGGTGGCCATGAAGGATGGCATGAAGCAGATGAAGCAGGAGTTTAAGAAGATCAACATTGAAGAAATTGATGTAATAACAGTTCTTAACAAAATTATTGTTGTATTGCAAATATTTACTATTTTGTGTTTATGCAGGATGTGCAAGATGAAATGGCTGATATGCTGGAGCAAGCTGATGAAGTGCAGGAGGCTTTGGGGAGGAATTACAACATGGCTGAGATTGATGACGATGAGTTGGCTGCTGAGTTGGATGCACTAGGGGATGAAATTGCACTGGATGATGATGCTACTTATTTGGATGATGTTCTTAAAGCACCAGAAGCGCCTAGTAATGTGCCTGAAAAACCAGAAGCAGCCAAAAACAAGGTAGAATTATAAAAATTAGAAAATTGAAAATGAACATTATATTAAAAATTCTTTCTTATCTTTTTATAGGATGGCATTGCAGTGGATGAATTTGGTCTGCCTCAAATTCCCAATTAGGCAGACGATTTTATGAAATAAGAAACACTTTGCACAGAAGAACAGAAGAAAATTCTACTATGTATTACTATAATAATTGATCAATTTTTGTTTACTTTCTATATTAATTTAAAATTTAGTTGTATATTCTGAAACTAAGCTTGGCAAAACACATGATAAGATAATATTTAGTGAGAACTGCTTCGGCATATAAAAATAAATGAATAAATTATCTCTACGTTTATGTTCGGAGTTTCCTAGATGGTGTAATAATTTAATTCCTGCTTGACATTTCCCAGCAATAAACTTCTAAGCGTTGCGTAAACAGGTAAACATGCGTGCGGTGCACTTGAAAAATCGGCGGAAACTGCGTGAAAATGCCCGATAAGATAAGTTCGTGGCTGCATCCTTGATGCCTTTTTGTTGCGTTTGCACAATGAATTCGAGTGTTCGAGAATTCGCCTAGAAATAGCGGTGCTTCCCGCAAAAGTGCGTAGTTCCGCTATAAAATTCCATGAATGCGCCACATCCGTTCGTCTCAGCGCCAGATTGATTAAACAATCATCAAATACAGTATTTAAGTGATCACTTGATCACTTTTTACAACTTTCATAAACTCGAGTGATTATAATCTCATTCAATTTCTCAATGATGCAAATTCGATGCGAGTGATTTACACGACGTGTGAAACACGTGCGACAAGATGATTGCATCATAAATATTTCATTTAAATGATATCGGCGCTGTTAATCGCGCACTATTTTGATAAATGATAAGATTAGCGCGTGCGATGTTTAAATTAAGAAAATAAAACAATACGGTCGGCGAGACGGGAGCGTAGTATATGTAGTCGTCTGTTGTGACTACAGCCTGCAACGAAAGTCCTATTATCATATAATTATGATGCTGAATACAATGCAAAGTGTGTTTTACCTTTACTTCGGGGTGCTTTTGACTGCCATCGCATTATTAGGTATGTTCTACGCCTACAAGGCTACAATTTTATCGTATTTACATTGCACTGGAAATTAATGTATTGTTAATATTGTGTTTTGCTCTTGCATTTTTAATGCATGGACTCGTAGAGTTGAAGATGACGTTGTTGACGTCGTTTCACGTGCCTCAGTGCCCGATTTGCTTGCTTGCTTTCTGATAACGATGATGTTTCGTGACATCGTGACGAAATGTTTATGAGGCATTTTTCTTTTCGTTTGCAGCTGTGGAGGAATGTGGCGCAACAGATAATCGCATTGTGGGTGGTCGACCTGCTGAAGAAGGCGAATTTCCTTATCAGGTACGAAAAGACTTTATAGTCATTTATTAAATCTTAAAGTGTTAAAATTGATTTCTTTTTGTGCAAAGGTTTCTCTTCGACGATCCTACAATGATAAACACTTCTGCGGTGGGTCATTGATTACGGAGAATCATGTTTTAACAGCGGCACATTGCATGTATTACCAATGGGGTGGTGTGCTTCCCCCGATTGTGGTGTCGGTGGTCGCGGGTCAGCTCAATCTCACCATGAAAGCCGACAGTGTTTTCCGAAACGTTTCCGAGATCATTATTCATCCGAAATTCAACAAAACTTCCATGGAAAACGACGTAGCTATTCTAAAGGTGTGATATTCATCATTCGTCTATTCTTGCTGAGTTTTACTTTAAATTTGTTTGATTCTTTAGCTGATGGAAGGTTTCCCTATTACGCATCTCATATCACATATTCCGTTAGCACAACGCGATGATCATCGTATTGATTGTGTCGTCAGTGGTTGGGGTGTGCAGGCATTTGTAAGTTACTCTCAAGTCTCTTTTGTTACAATTTATAACTACAATGAACATTATTATTAGGAGTCACCCGACGTTAGTGAGTCGCTCTTAACAACAGAAGTCAAACGCATTTCAAATGAGCAGTGCGATACTATGTACGGTAATGATACGATTTTCCCCAGCATGATGTGTGCGCATGATGAAGCCGGCGAACACGATGCTTGCCAGGTATGTTACATCATTCTTCAGATTGACCATATATTCCTAAAACCGCGCCGCCATAAAATTGCCTCGAAAACAGGAAAATGGACGCCCGAATGTACTTTGGTGTATAATGGGTTGACGACGTTGAGGCGTTGACATCAGTTGAGAACAGCTCGGCGTCAGCACGCACATGCGCGCAGTAAACACAAACTCAACGCCTCAAAGTCGTCAACCCATTATACACCAAAGTACACACCAATGTACATTCGGGCGTCTGTTTTCCTGTTTAGTTCGAGGCATTCGAGGTAACCCGATTGAACCCTCATTCATATTTTATTTAACTTCAGGGTGACTCTGGTGGACCGCTAGTTACTTCCGGAGTTCTCATCGGCGTGATTTCCACAGGAGAAGGCTGCGCTAGTAAACAGTATCCCGGAATTTACGCAAGCGTGCCATTTTTATTCGATTGGATTATGGAGAACGCTCGTTTGGCGAACGCCACTAACGCATCGACAACTGAAACTTTAGTGACAGTGAGTTACACTAAAGAGGACATTTCGGAACTCTCTTCTGAGCAGACGTTGGGCAACCAGACTGCAGAGAGTAATCAGACAAGAAGCACGACCACAACGCCTAAACATTTGGATGATGAGTCGAATAATGAAACGAAACCTGTTATTCATATTGGCGACCATAGTCGGATACCGGATGATATCGATACTTCCGGCGTTGAGACGTTGTCCGTGCAGCCCACCATTTTAATGACATTAATAGTGATTGTTTGCATTGGACGAATTCTGTGATAACTTAAGAGTAAAATAATAAAATAATAATAAAATAGTATAGTATAAGTTATGAGCACATCACAATTTTAGTTAGATAACTTATTAAGATATTAATGATAAACTAGCCAGAGTAGGTCATTAGTACACGACCTACTGACACTATAATTGGCAATAAGACTCAAGTGCCTCAAGTGTTCATTGTGCGACACACGAATGTAAACAAAGTAAACACTATAATCATCAATTAAGTTCGAGACACGATAATGAGTTACCTACTTTTAAATGTCACTTTATTGCACCCCCAGAGTAGCACGTTAAAGCGTTAGTTCACTTTTTGGCCACCCCCTTAAACAATGTAACAAGATAGTGTCTTATTCGTCTGTAAACTTTGTAAACTTACCCTTGGTGGTTAACGAAATGAGTCAAACAAATATCAGCTGTTCAGAACCCCAGGTTCGCTGGCTATGCGGACTCTCCGTGACTCGTTTCTGACCTTCCATTTTCTGACACCAGACGGCGTTTGATTGACAAAGCAAAATTATGGATAGGTGCATTTCAATTTTTAATTGCATTGTTTCTATTGTCTCTATTGGACTATTGGTAAACCACATTGCCTAAATTGCTGAAAGTGTTTCACTCCAGTATGTGTGCCAACATGTGTCTTCAGCGTCGAGGCGTCCAAAAACTTCGCCTCGCACACATGACACTGGTGTTCGCGCTCGTCTTTATGGCTCTTCATATGCATGCGTAGATGCGAGGCGGCGATGTACTTCTTCGGACAGAGTTGGCACGCGTAGGGCCGATTGCCAGTGTGATATCGCACGTGCGTGTCACGAGTATCTTTATGCCGGAAGGATTTGCCACAATGCCAACATCTGTACGGCAATTCGCCGCTATGTCTCAACGAATGTTTCTTCAACTGACTGGAAGCTAAAAAAAAAACACGTTAGGTTGACTGTGCGTTAAGCACGGCCATAATATGGCGTTTTTTATATCGTATAGCTCTATAGTTAGGTTATATATAGGAATGGTAGTGAATTGTCATTGTCAATGTCGCTGTTGCTGTCACTTGTCTTCTGTCACCTGTCACTCACGCAATATTTCAAATTTCGCGCCAATAGTGACGTCGTTTCCGTTAGGTCGCATTCACTTTTTGCAACAGTATTAACGGCAATGTTTGTTTCGAAATTTTAGATTTAAAAAAACGCAAAACCAATGAAAATCATAGAATTATGGCAAATGAGATCAAAACATACTTGTAAACGCTTGCTTGCATTCGGTGCATCTGAACGGCTTCAACTTGGTGTGCGTCCGCATGTGCGCATCCAAATTAACCGTGGTAACAAACCCCTTGCCGCAGATGCTGCACACGTGCGGCTTCTCGCCGGTGTGCGTCTTGATGTGCACATTCAGGTTGCTCTTCTGCCGAAAGCGGCGATTGCAGATGGTGCATTTGAACTTCTTGAACGACAAATGCACCGCCTTGTGCTTCAGCAGCGAACTCGGCTGGCTGAACGTCTTGCCGCAGGTGTCGCAGCTCAGCGGGCGTTCGCCAGTGTGCGTGCGCAGGTGAATCGTCAAAATGCGGCTCTGCGTGTACGTCTTGCCGCAGACGTGGCACTCGAACTTCTTACTGCTGTAGTCGGGATCGTCATCGAGCATTGCCTGCATTGGCGGCGCCTGCGGCTCGTGGCCATGATGAAGATGCGCGTGCGGATTTTGTGCCAGCATATGCTCCGTATTCATATGCTCGCCCAGCGCCGAGCGGCTCGCGAAATTCTTTCCGCACACGTTGCAGAAGTACATCGGGCTGTTGGTGTGTATCTTTAAGTGCTCGCCCAAGCTCCAATCGTCCTTAAAGGTGTGATTGCAAAACTGGCACTTGAAGAACTCATCCAGACTGAAGTCATCACACAGATTCGCGAGGTTCGGCGTTGGCTCCTGCCATGACTCCTGCCAGGAGGTCTGCCATGTGGGTGGCAGGCACTGTTCAGCAATGGTTTGCAAACTTTGCATTGTTTCATCCAATGAATCAACTGTAGACAAGTAAAAAAACAAAATTAAATTCAATATGTGATTATACCTTTATACCTTACTACTGGGTGAGTCTGACCTGCGTGTTTCTTCGATTTTGGATAAAAATATTAATAATACCAAAAAACTATTTTGATAAAAGTTATGCATGCTTGAAATCTCCACTACCCTAAAATAATTTCAGGTATTATTAATACATCTATCCAAAATCAAAGAAACCCACAGGTCAGACTCACCCTGTACTTACTGTACTTACTATTTGGAGTAGTATTAAATGAATTGTATGCATTATTATAACTGCCATCATTAGCATTAAAGTTAAACATTTCACTAATAAATGAGGATGCCATGTCAGTGCTGTAATTAGTCTGCACTTGATCCATCTGTGGCATATCATGATGCTGATGATGATGATGAGGTGGATGCACTAGCTCATGATGTGGTGGTGCTGAGTTATCACAAGTCATTTGAGTCTGAGTCATATATTGCCTTAAAGCAATGTCAGACTTTTCACATTGTCTTTTAAAACTGTAGAACCGATTGATTTGTTGAAGACATTGTGCACAGACTTGTTGTGGCATGCCATCTCCTTCCATAATCTAAAATTGAACTTAAGTGAGTGCTTTCAAATTGAAGTGTTGTTGATTTACCTGAATTGCAGCAATGGTCATCAACATATTTGGCAAATATGCTCCAAACAATGGTTTCATTGAAGTTTTCTCATTTAAACATATTCTGCACACTTTTTCTATGTGAAAAATTGCTGGTAGTGTTATTGCTTCATTATCTTCATACATTATTATTAATAACAATATTTCATCGCGCCCGTGAGTGTAGTTTTGTAGTGAAAAGTGATAAAAACTCTGCGGCTTCGTGGAATGTGGGGTTAACAATAACAACGGTTCCAAAGTTATATGTATATTTGGTTGCCTACCATCGAGCTTAAAGTTACATTTGAAATTATTTTCAGTCGGTTTTCAGTGTTTTCTCTTGATTCACCTTTCCAATACAACTAGTCCATTGATTATTATTGTTTAAATGTAAGATGTAAGCGTTTTTGTATTGAAATAGATTGTAGTTTAAGAAAATAATGATGAAGTTTGAATTTCGCGGCGCGGCTTTGCGCAATGTTCACCCATTCACCGTTTTGTTTTCACCCCTGTGCGTGCTTTGACATTTCCTGCAGATCCTGCAGTCGGGGGGTCGGGCGCACCCGGTTGGCAAGAGTTCGTGCCGCTTCGCAACTCGCAAGTGGCAGTGGCGAGTGGCAGTTATCGTGGTTCGTGGATATTTATTGATAAATATGGCGTGTACGGCCGACGCATAATTTTTTGAAACTAACGAAAACATTTCCACGAGCGTGTGTTGCGTGTGGCGGTTTGGCGATGCCGCGCTCGCAGTAGCGGCTCCGGCGCGCAGTGCACGACGCAACGGCGACGGTGAGACCCCCACGTCCAACCCCGCGCTGTGTCATCGATTTGAATAAATCCGCTTATCCGCAATGTTCGATTGCTTTGCACGCTTTGCAGTTGCAGTGGTGCCAAACCAGCGGGAAGCCCGCGCCGAACATGGAGCCCGACGGTGCGGACGGGTGTCTGCCGGGCCTGCAGCCCCTACAGGGGGATGCGGCGACGTCCGCCGGGAAGGAGAAGCAGCGCTACTACAATGTCACGGTGCACTACTCGCTCAGCTTCAAGAAGCTGTGCATGGTGACGGTCGCGTGTCCGTTCGTCGCGCTCGTCATCTGCTTTGTTACCGCTTACATCTTCCAGTATGATGACATTCATGAAACTCACTGCCGTGTAAGTTTGGTCAATAATGCATCATTTTTTCGAGCTTCGAGGATCTTAACGGTGGTTTTTGTTTGTGTAGGTATATAATATAGTCCCATCAATAAGTGCCATAACTGGGGTGAGCCCCCAGCGTTATTTGTGGCGTGCGAGCGTCGCCTTACATCTTGGACCAAGATACATTATTGCGGCCGTCTACAGGGCGTACCAGCAGAATCTCATCAACCTAAATGCTGACAATGCAGTAAGTGAACCACTGCAAACAATGCATTCAATGCAAACGATGATGTTAGCGCTTAAACACGCCGTTTGTGCATTTCAGGTGAAAAGCAAAGCAAATTTCTGGTTGGATCTAGCATTCTGGTTGAATGTGGTCGAAGTAACGGCGTTGGGAGGCGTGACGTACATCTCTAACCTAGAAAACTATCGTAAGCAACGCTGAGCGGCAGAAGCCCAAACTAAATTTTCCGCATATTCCTAAACAGCGCCGCCACAAAAATGCCTCGAACTAAACAAGAAAATGGACGCTCGAATGTAATTTGGTGTATAGTGGGTTGACGTCATTGAGGCTTTGAATTTGTCTTTACTTCAGCTGTTTTCTGCGCGCATGCGCGTGCTGACTGCGAGCCGAGCCAAACAACATTCGGGCGTCCATTTTCCTGTTTAGTTCGATGCAATTTTGTGGCGGCGCTGTTTAAATAGCACTAAATAACTTTTGTTTTGTTAGCTGTGCATGAAAAACTCTTCATAGTCTTCATGGTGACGAGCCTGTGCCACATGGTAGCGTGCATCAAGGCGGTGCAGATCGTCGCCCTCAGCAACGATAATGTGGACGCGGCGCGCGCGGAGCTCCACTACAAGAAGTTCCTCTTCTATTTGTCAATCGCGTGCACGGTCGGCATGATCATTTTCTTCCTCAAGCATCGCTTGCTGTGCCATAACATGGGTAAGCGTGAGCACTAAGAAACTCTAGTTTTGTAAACTGCCGTTAGATGGCTGCTTAATTTAAAAGGAAAATGTTCCATTTTCGTAGCGTTTAGTTGGTTTGCGATATGCGAGTACGTCGTGGCGACGGCGAACATGGCCTTCCACCTGACGCTGGTGTACAACTTCCCCAATGAGCGCGTGGTGGTCGCCAACGGGCTGCACCTCGGCGACGACGACGGAGCGCCGCCCACGCGCCACAAACCGATGCCGGCCGATCTGAAGCTCGATTAATACATGTGTGGAGCGTACTGTTACACCACACCGACTAGTCAATTGGATCTCGCCCTCTGTTATGCGCATGCGCCGCGCGTCACAAGATGACAGCTGAAACAAGTAACACGTTCTTTTTGCCATTTCTCTTCGAATTATCGCGGCGGCGCGCAGGCGCTGCTTGTAGCGCTAGCGCCACCTAGCGTCTAGAACTCGTAGCGTAGCGAAACTTGTACGACACAGGCTGTGCTGAGAACGCAAAATGAGATTCTCGATTTCTCGAATAGGAATATTCTCGAATACAAGACAGACCTACGTTGATACCCAACTTGATAAATCACATTTAAAGATTTAAAGATTTAAATATCGAACAATAAACGTACGTAACGGTAAATATAAAAGATAGGTGAGATTTTAAAGGTAACCGAAAAAAACTAAGGTTATGATTAATTAATTGAAAACATTAGAGAGATTTAGCCGTTCCGAGCGTCGTTTTTAAGCGAGATGATAACAAGTTGTGTCAAACTAATCTACGAAGCGGCATGGCATCATTGTGTTAAATAGAAAGTAATAAGTAATAATTAATACTTATTATATTGTACTTAAGCAAAACTTTTTATAGAATTACCAACTTAATAGGGTAGGCTAGATGAACTAGGATACTATCATACTATGAAGTATAAACAAAACGTACCTTCTTCGATTGATAGCGGAATGATGCGATTTTAAATGTAAAACAAGCGCTTCTTGAGTTGCTAGTGCTAGGATCAAGTACTGCAAACACTGCAAATTAGACTGAACCAATTTGTTGAACCTAAAACACCTAAACTTAATTTCTTAGGTTGCAGCTCTACAAATACTCATAAAGTTAAACCTAAACCTAAACCTAAGCTTAAGCTTTACACAGTAAGCTAAACATTTATGCACTTGTAAGACATAAACACAAATTCTGGGATCATTTTTGGCATTTGCGGAGCAAATAATTTCTAAGCTATATCTACATTCGACATGTATTGCGGAGCATATATTTTCGGAAACATTGATGAGCAATTGTACCAGTATTAATAACATTTTAACTTTTATCGAAGCGTTTGGTAAAACGTGTTTAGGCCAGTATTACACGATACATTTTCTTGCACAATTTCACGTACAATTTCTTTGTAACTATGCTAACCAACAATTGAAACCATGGTAAGGTAATTGTCCATTGTTACCCATAAATTGTACGTACTAATTGTACAAAAAAATATATCGTGTAAGGCCCTAAAAGATGCTTCACACCACTCCGTGCGCTTCTACGCTATGACTATTGCGAATTTGCGACTTAACTTTAAAGTTTATTGTCTCTTTAACTTAACTTTTAACTTTGGCATCTTTTTAGTCGTGATGCTACGATATGATGATACTTCGAAACCTTCAGCAAACAAATGCAATGCAAACAATGCAAACAAAATGTAAAATGTAACGACAGTTGTTAATGTTATCTTATTAATATTTAATATTTAACTATGATGTTCCTCGTCTTAAGATAAGGATGGGATCTTAAGCGGGGCGGCGAAACGATATTCTTCCATTTCTAGGATTCATGCAAGGAGACAGAATGCAATTGTTGCAAAAACCGAGCAAAAACATGCAATTCGAGGTTAGGTATACACATTGCGGATGATGCGGATGCTAGAGCAAGAGCAAGATTAACAATGCGCACACACAATTTCTTCGTAATATTTCTTCTTGTAATGACTTAACAGCCAACACTTATTGTACATTATAAGTACCACTCTACTACGATTCTTCGAATGCTTGACATGGCGATCTTCTGCTACGAAGTGCTGGAGGAGGAGCGAATGCATGGAAATCTTTGTTATTTGAACATATCCTATCATCTATGATAAATGATAAAACATGTAAAACTAACAAAATAACAAAAATGTTATGTTTGTCTTTCAACTGACGAAGAATATTGAGAAATAAATACCATCAAAGCAACGTACACTACAGCACTACAGGTACAGGATAAAGTGAAAGTTTGCTTTCACACTTCATCATCATCATTATCATAGAAAGTAAAACTGAATTAGATTGAGATTAACTTTCAAGAAGGGGAAGTAAAACAACATTTTGATTTGTTATACATACAGTGCTTTTCATTTATCCCCGAACATAGGCCAATAACATGTCCGAATGCGAACAAGTACGCGGAGCAGAAAAAGAAAAAGTCAAAAAGTATTATTCTCTTCGGAATCCGAAAAGAAAATTCAAATCTCGCCAGTTGTTTGGGAGCAATCATCGAATCTGTTATTTGAATTTTGATTTTTCTGCTCCGCGTTCGCTTTTGGACTTTGGGCAATGCATTGGCATATGTTCGAGGATTAATGAAAAGCACTGTAGAAAGTAAAACTGAATTAGATTGAGATTAACATTCAAGAAGGGGAAGTGAAACAAAAGTTGGATTTGTTACACATATTAGTAGTAGCGTCAAAGGCATCACAGCGCCAGAAACAAGTCAGAACCATTTTATTATCCTATCCGTTGCGCTTTGCTTCGAATGGGGTTTAATCATCTTATTTGAACCGAACCTTATCAACATATCACCGGTTTTGTGCTTGATACTGCTGAGCGTGTCGCACACGTATGTAGTTACGCATTGCTGTGGCATAGCAATAAAGAGCGACGATTGTACAAGGTCATTCGCACATGCAACGAGCACGGTGTACCGTCGGATCGCGTATTGAATTATTACGTCTGCTCTATGTAAGTACGTAACCGACACCGGTCTCCTCCGCCGCTTGTGCATCGCATTGCTCCAAAAGAAGCAATACCAAAAACAATAAACAAACCCGTCGTCACCACCGTTTCCCACCACCACCACCACCACTTGTTGACTGATATACACCTGAGACCGGAAAGTCGCCGCAATGTCGTGCGAGCCGCAGTGCAAGAGAACCAAGATGACCAGCACGTTGGATCAGCTCAAGGCATGGACGGTTGTCGTCGCCGATACCGGCGATTTCGAAGGTAATTACTTTTACCACCATTACCACCAGTACCACAGTTAATTCAAGTATTCAACAAATATTAACTTTTTAAATTGAACTGTAGTGTAGTTGTGTAGTGCATGTGGTAAGAAATCATGTTCGGCATGGCATGGTTTTCATGATAGTGCGTTTTTTAACGGAAAAAAGTTGACCTTCATTGCTGTATTGGTGAGAATGCACCCATGACTAGAATTTGGGGCAAATCGATGAAACTACCTAATAAGAGAAGTCCATCAGTCCATGCGACAGCAACTCGAAGTCAGCGCTTCAATAATTATGCAGATTCGTATCGAAATATAGATGTAATCAATGTAATTAACACGTTTTTTTGTGACCGCACTATGTCATGACCTTCCAGTGACATTGTGCCTTGTACGCTCGGTAATCATTGCGTTTCTATTGTTTCCGTAATAATTCCGCAGCCATGAAGGCATACAAGCCCACGGACGCCACGACCAACCCCTCGTTGATCCTCCAAGCGGCCAATTTGCCCCAATACCAACCCCTGGTGCAAAAGGCTGTTAACTATGGCAATAAAATCGGCTCCTCAACAGAGGAGAAGCTCGACTCCGCCATGGAGATGCTCTGCGTGCTCTTTGGCTGCGAGATTTTGAAGATCGTCCCGGGACGCGTCTCTACCGAGATTGACGCGCGATTGTCCTTCGATAAGCAGGGCAGCATCGCCAAGGCGGTGAAGCTCATCCAGCTGTATGCCGATGAGGGCATCGCCAAGGAGCGCATTCTGATCAAGCTGGCATCGACTTGGGAGGGCATTCAAGCTGCCAAGTAAGTCACAACACACGCACAACCAGGACAAAGTCTCAAAGTTGTTTTAATTTGTCACAAGAACGCTTTTAAATCCATATCAAACTGTGCCAAATTAAATGGGGAGCGATAAAACGTTATACCGGGTGTCCAAAGTTAAATTCAAACCTCTTTTGTATAGAAACAACGTTTTTATTTTATTTTTTCGGTTAGTTTTCGAAATATTTCAAGTTTTATTTAAAAAAAATTACGATTGCATGCCTTCCGAAAAAAAATCATATCTTGAAAACTAAAAGAGCAAAATGGATAAGGTTTAGTGCAATTTATTCACATTGCACTAAATCATATTCATTTTGCTCTTTTAGTTTTAAAGATATAATTTTTTTCGGAAGGCATGCAATCGTCATT
>JARJDQ010003504.1:0-15116 GCA_030264215.1 Geostiba sp. GC000077 | reverse complement strand
TAATCTATTTGAACCGAATCTGTGAAAACTCAACATGTTTCTAATCAATTACTTGATATACAGTCAAAATTTGAATCAATTTAGCTGCATTTGAAAAATCAGATTGAAAACTTTAACGAAATTTTTCTCGTAACCACAAAAAGTGGAGTAGTCTGCACCTGCCAAAACGCCACAGATATTATTTTGTTCTATGTTCATTTTGTCTACACTGAATTTTCATTGCATATATTTCATTTCTTTGTTGAGTGTTCAGTCCTGTGTTTGGTGCTTGGTGCTTGGTATTTATTATCGGTGGCGGCGGTGCGGCGCACGAAAATATGAAAATTGCCCGCGAACCCTCGCGAAACATGAAAGTGCAACTCGCAACGCACACGAGACACGCACGCCGCCAATGTGGCAAACACTTCGTTTCCACGACTCACGACGATTCCAAGAGTTTCTGCAAGCACTTGCTCACAATAATTACAATGCGGTCTTACCTACGAAAATATCAATAACTTACAGTTCTCGGTGTTGTTCAGTGATTCACTCATGATTCACTCAGCGACTCAGGTGTTGCTCACATGAATCATATTAAATGTTAATTGAGAAATGCTTTGTTTTTGGTTTGCAGAAGTCAAAGTGAACGAGACCTGCCAATTCACGGAGCAATGCGAGGCGGACACGGCAATGACCGAGTGCCGCGACGCCATCTGTGTGTGCAAGTTCGAAATGCAGGCGAACACCAAGTCGGATGGCACGCACGAATGCATTTGTAAGTGTTACCCAGAACCCAGATTCTGTCAAATAATACAACACCACATCATAAAGGCACTGCGGTTTTTTTTCTATTGAAAGTTAAATCAATTTTAAAAACCCAAAAAATTCTTGATCTCGCGCCACCTAGCGGCAGTTTACATAACAATCACTGCTAGTTAAATCAATTTTAAAAACCAACAAAATTCTTGATCTAGCGCCACCTAGCGGCAGTTTACATAACAATCACTGTTAGTTAAATCAATTTTAAAAACCCACAAAATGCTTGATGTACCGTCACCTAGCGGCAGTTTACATAACAACCATTGCTAGTGTTCTTGGTGTTGTTACTGTTGTTGCGAAAAGTCCCCAACCCCAAGAGTAGTAAATTGAAGTGAAGACTGAAGAGGTTAAAGCAGTTAATTAAAGTGGAATTAGAATGGAAACAGTAGAATCGTAGAAAATCGAAAGAGGAAAGATAGAGTTGTTTTGTGAATAATTTGCACCGTGGCCGCGTTGCCTCCAGCTCCAATCTACAGTTGGCAGTGGTGAAGTGGAATCGGCGAATCGCCGACGATTCAACAAACAATGGCAGGATGGCAGGAATCTCATTAGACGGCGTCACGGCGTTGTGCTGCAGACCTGCAGACGGCTTTTCCAAGATTAATGAACGCACGCTTGGAAATGACGTCCGCGCGTGCGGGCCCTAAACCCTAATTAATCGATTTTGCCGAGGCCTTCGCGTCGCCAATTACCATGCATGCGTTTTGCTCTTGCCGAGTGGCGGCCCCAAATCGTTATCTAATGTTATCTGTTTTGTGTTTTGTGCTCCCCCCCCCGCAGCCGTGAAGAACGAAACCCATCCGGAGAAATACATCGATCCGGCGATGATCGGCATACTGGTCGCCATGTTTCTCATGTTCATCACCATCTGTGTTGTGCTGCGCCTCTTCAGCAAGTGAGTAATCAATGAATGTGCAACGCTCATAAATACATCGCAATAAAAAACGCGCATAAAACGTGAAACGAGAACGCACCACGTTTTATCGCCTATGGCGATGTTAAGTATCATTTGAACAACATAATAAGGCAATCAAGTGGTATTAAGTGGCATTAGGTTCGAGACTTTGAGCGGCTGGAGTTTTTGAAGCAAAAAACCGCTAAGGTTGGCTGCGCGTTAAGCACAGTCGTAATTCGGTGTTTTTCTTTTATTAAAAAAAAAACGCTGGATGTACTCATCTTCACATTCTACACATTCTAAACTATGTTTTTAATGACGCCTGACGGCTTGTTGTTTTTTTCTATTTTGGACCCCAAGTTGGGCGCCAGATATTTTCAAAAAAGAGTAATATTACCTTTGATAAACAACTCATATTATTAAGTGTCTTATTCGGACTCGAACTTGACGTGAATGCATTTGTCTATTTTTTGCCCCACGTTGGGCGCCAGATGTTTCAAAAAAATACTAATATTACCTCCGATAAACAAATCATATTATTGAGAGTCTTATTAGGATTCGAACTTGATGTGAATGCATGTATCTATTTTTTGCCCCACGTTGGGCGCCAGATATTTTCGAAAAAGAGTAATATTACCTTCGATAAACAACTCATATTATTAAGTGTCTTATTCGGACTCGAACTTGACGTGAATGCATTTATCTATTTTTGGCCCCACGTTGGGCGCCAGATGTTTCCAAAAAAGACTAATATTACCTCCGATAAACAAATCATATTATTGAGAGTCTTATTAGGATTCGAACTTGATGTGAATGCATTTATCTATTTTTTGCCCCACGTTGGGCGCCAGATGTCTTCAAAAAAAGAGTAATACTATCTCCGATGCATTGAAGTTTTTTTTTAATTCAAGGTTTGAATGACAGTGTTTCCTCTATTTTTAGTCCCACGTTGGGCGCCAGATGTTGTGCCACGCGAATCAAGGGTCAACCATTAGCTTGTCTGCGCCAGGCGCCACTGACTCACCCCCTTGAAATGATACTAAAATTTGCACACATTTATGGATTCAGGGGGTGGAATTTAATTTTGATGAAATTTGAATAATATTATCCTATTAAAGAATGACTTAACAATCATGTTGGATATCAATTTGAGCGCGTGGATGTATAAAGCCGATCGTAACATTCGTTATTTTATTCCAGCATAGTTTCCCCCATAACGCCAGACGTTTATTATCGTCATATCAAAGTCACGCACCACAATTTATTACGTTATTACAATTTCTTACGTTTACTGCGGCTCTTGGCTTGGAAAAGTCGGAAAAGCGTTTTATTACTCGGCGATCGATTTCCAGCATGAGCTTTTCATCCCTCCCGAGGCGTCGAAGCAAAGGATCGGAAAACTTAATCAACTTTGACATGTATGCTCGTGGATGGTTTATTTTTAAACACTTGAATCATCACTATCATTTTTTGTCCAAAGAAAAGGGGTAAAAAAAATTAATAATAAGGGAAATTCGTGCATGCAATGCAACATGCAAGGAGGATATTATGCGGTGCAGAAATATGTGGAAATCAGGCGAATATGTAAAAATATTATAATTGTGCCCGGCGCCTCCACTTCAGAAATAATGATTTTTTCCCGTGAATTTCCTTCAAAATATATTTTACGCCTGAACAAGCTTGAACATTCCCATTGTTTGTTTTGTATATAGCATATCTTCCTCGCTCCTTCTACCTCCTGCACCCTTACACTACATTAATTATAATAATTAATTAGCACTAAATATTCATGTTGGCTGCCGAGTGTGCGCAGCGGCACAAAAAACTCATTTACATTTTCATTATGTCCTGCTTGCTTCCTCTTGTTCTCTCCTCGGTTCGCATGTTATCCTTTCCGGTCCTTTTTGATCCCATGTCGAGCTTCGAGCATTATTATGCTCACGGCGTTTGCATTCCGATTGTTCCCGAAACGAAATTAACACTTCAACATTCCTGATCGTTTCACCATTCCTGATCCAGATCCTGATCCTGTTCCTGATCCTGATCCTGCCGCTTTTCATTCATTCACATTCCAAGCCAAGGATCCACACGTGACAATGCGGTTTATTACCTAGGGGTCGAATAAATTCTAAAAATTAGTGTATTTCTAAAATTTTAACGCCATCTTTGTTTTTTTTGTGTTAAGTTCTGGGAGGGCTAAGCAGAGGACACAACTGATTTGAATTACAAATAATTGCGTTTTTGATTATTTTATCTGGCGCCCAACATGGGGCTACCTCATTGGCCCCATGTTGGGCGCCAGATGTTCCAAAAAAGGATAATATTATCTCCGATAACAAGTAATATTATTGAGAATTTTTTTTGGATACGAACTTGGTGTGACTGTTAAGTTTTCTCAATTGTTACCCCAAGTTAATAGGCGCCAAATGTTGTCACAAAGTTGTATTATTATTGGGCGCCAGATATTTTCAAAAAAGAGTTATAACTCGCAGGTGACATTATTGAGTATTTTTTCGGATACGTACTTGGTGTGACTGCGTTTTTCTACTTTTAGCACCACATTGGGCGCCAATGTTTTCAAAAAGGAATACTATCATCTTCCATACACACAAGTGCTATTTTTGAGTATATTTTCGGATTCGAACAGCGTATTCTCTATTCTTCGCCCCACGTTGGGCGCCAGATGTTAATATTATAGAGTATAGAATTGTATGCTCTCCGATAATCATAAGTGACATTATTGAGGTATTTTTTCGGATTCGAACCAGGTGTGATCACTGTGTTTTCTATATTCGTATGTGTTAGCCCGAGGTTGGGCGCCAGTTCTTCTAAAGAAGGATAATATTATCTCCGATAACTAGGAATATTATTGGGCATTTTTTGGATTCGAACTTGGTGTGACTGCGTTTTTCTACTTTTAGCCCCACATTGGGCGCCAATGTTTTCAAAAAGGAATACTATTATCTTCCATACACACAAGGGCTATTATTGAGTATATTTACGGATTCGAACTGCGTTTTCTCTATTTTTCGCCCCATGTTGGGCGCCAGATGTTAATATTATAGAGTATAGAATTGTATGCTCTCCGATAATCATAAGTGACATTATTGAGTTATTTTTTCGGGTTCGAACCAGGCGTTTTCTCTATTCTTACTTGTTAGCCCCAGGTTGGGCGCCAGATGTTTCGCAATTGCTTAAAATGATTATTTTTTCGAATTCGGGTTTCGTGTTCTTAATGGAATTTGAGGTGACTGCGTTCTTCTATTGTTTAGCCCCATGTTGGGCGCCAAATGAAATATTTTATTGACCTGGTGGGCGTTTTCTTTTCTTTAAAATTTTAACATCTACCTGCCCCCTGAAGCTATCTATACTCGAATGGTAATTAAAGCAGTAAATTATTAAATTTCCCGCCACACCATAAATCGATGCAGCACAGCCAGCGTTGGGATTATAGGACCGAGTTGATGTCAAGTGTTTCGATGCAGGGGCGAACTAATTAATTGCTCGACCAGCGACCGGTACAGTTTATAATCTACAAACAAATCAATATCTAATTAAACAGCTCTTCGATGATGAATGAAATTATTCGCGCATCGCGCTCTATACTTATTGCCATTTAATTACTTGATTAATGCATATGGCCGACATTTTCTCGTAATTAATTTCTCTCCGCGTCGTTAGCCACTCGACGCTAATTTATTAGCTGCGGCATATTGGCCAATAAACGGCAAACGATGAAGATGAACGGTCTTCAATAAAATGGCGCTGGCGCTGGCGCCCAACATGGGGGCCGACCGCATTAACTAATGTACTCTGTGCGTTTCAGGGCAAGATGGGGTGAGAATCACACCATCTTCAACACGCCGAATCCGCGCCTGATGAACGTGTCGCTGCTGCGCGACAGCAAGCTGCTGCACGAGCGGCGGGGGTCGCGGGGCAGCGTGCGCGGTCCCAGCCGCCAACCGAGCATGGCGTCGCTGCGCCCCCACTCGCCGAATTCGCCAGGTATACGCCGCAAAGAAACCCAGCTTTTGCCTTTTTGCACAATATATGTTGATTCAATACTTTCTGTCTGCCATCTGCTATCTGCACCAATCGCACACATTGCTACCGCCTTCCACCCCCTGCCACAAAAACTACGCCGTCCTGCAGCCGGCCGTCTGTTTCTAGGTTCGCGGCGCGGCTCGCACGGCAGCAGCAACGCCTCGGGGACGACGTCCAACAAGAGTCCACCACCTGGCGGCCGTCATGGCGACTCTTCGGTGACGACGCCGATGCTCGAGAGCGTCACCGTCGAAATACAAAAGTAATCGCGCAAAAACCAACGAGAACAACACAAAACGAAGAAAAAACATACGATATAGTCCATGTAGCGCCATCTATCTTTCAATGGCAAGTAGGGTTAACAACGGCATAACAGAATGCGGCAGAGTTGACAACTTTTTAGCGCAAGCAAGGATGCAATGAATTTCTTTAATCGTAAGTCATGAATTCTAACGTCTAAGTAAATAATATGTACGAAACATTATTGGTACTTGTACTTAATATCTAATATTCTAACACAACACCAGCACGCAACATGGCGGCTCATTTGCGCGTTGCTGATAAATAACTATTAGACATATACGGATCAAAATGTAAACAACCGGAATGTAAAACCGCGCAAAACACTGCGACACTGCAATATGGAAGAATGGAAGGGAAATATGAAGCAAAATGAGTTTTGATCCGATTAATCTTAGTGATGCCAGGGACCAGGATTTACCATTTGTCCACCATCACGGTACTTACTGTAATATTCGAATGCCTAACGACTACTTTACTACTTTAATCTACTTTAATCAAAACACTGATTTCAAGATGTCACTTTTGTTGGGTTTGTGAAAGAACGAGTGATACACACAAAAGAAAAAAAACGATTCAAACACGAATACAATCACTTTGCCTCTCTATGTAATTTACAATTTACATGTGTAACACATCTTGTTTGTAAACACTTTACATTTCAATTTCAATTTCGGAATTTCAAGTGTTCACCTGTTGTTTGTTAGCGATTTCTGTAACTGTAGCCCAAAGGATAATCAAACCAATTGAAAGCGTCTTTAAGCAAACGCATAAGTCAGTCCTTAAACTATAAGACTATAGTTTAAGTAATAGCAAGGGTAAATACTAAAAAATTGAATGAGAAGTCGAAGCAAAGCGTAGGCATTCCGTAGCGAAATGACTTTAAAAGCAAACATAACCTAGCAGTTTGAATTTAAGCGTTTTACGCATGTTTTACGCAATTTAAGTGTAGATGATTTACAAATAGCAGAAGATATTCGCAGATATGAATACAGCATACACACACGACACATAATTAAAGAAACTATGAAACAAATCACGAAAGCAACTGTTTTTATGTTTCATGTATATTTGGTTGTCTACCACAAATACATTACACAGAGTGACTCTAAAAACAACAAGATACCCACAAAAAAGCCAGCACTTCTGCGTTCCGCTGTTCCGCGTTGCAAACACCACATTCTTTACGTGATTAATGAATTGCTAATAGTTTCTAGTTGACTTTAAGGTTAGATTTTTTAGATTTTAAGTATTTTTGCGTCTGTGTAACTTTGATTGTCGGTTTGGTGGTTCAAAAAATACTGGGAATATTTTGTGATACTACCAAATATGTATTTGAACGAAAAACAATGATGACTTAAACTTAACCTAAACTTATAAAAGCGCATAACTATAACTACTAAGCAACTAACAACTAAGCGAACGACAAGGGTAGAGGGTAGACTTAAGAGATAACTCAAGTTACTCACACACACATCACCAAAAGATAATGCTGCACGTTTTCACCCTTGACGCCATTTTGTTTATGTATATGCGACTTGCGCTGTGATTGGACTGCCATTACTATGGAAGGAGTGCGTTCCGGATCGAAATGTAGAAAGTAGTGGGAAAACTTTCTAACTTTTGCAACACTTGAACGCACAGCGGAGCCGGCGAGCAGTGGGCGTGCCTTGGACGTGGGCGTGGCTTGTTACCACAAGATGGCCGCCAACATAACCATGCACACACTCAACATATGCCACTGCACACGTGCACACCGAACACAGGAACACAAATTGCATACTGGGTGTTATCGCATCGGCGCTCCAAACGCATAATTAACTCTATTACACGCTAATCAAGTATATTAAGTATATTTAAACGATGACAAGTGTTTGTTAGATGTAGTTAAATTGATAATAATTGATAACGTCACCTGTTTGACGCGCGATGCGACGACGCCAGCACAATACACACTGAGAGCTGAGGGCCTTAGAGGGCGTTGTGGTGATGTGCCACGCCCATGTCTAAGAGGGCGGGCCCACTGTTCCAAGTTCCACTTGAAAGGACATGTTGAGGTTAACAACTAAAAGGGAAGAATGAAATGAAGTCGTTTTTTTAGAGAGAATTTTAAGGTTAAATACATGCTCACGAGTGATGATTTTTATCCTTATCAAGTTATCAATATGCTTCTTCACTAAACTTCTCTTTCTTCACCGATAACGCAAAAATCCACACGAAAATATTCAGTCATCTTAAGTTCACTATTGTAATGGACGTAAACGTAAACAAAAGCTTTGGATTCGCTTCGAGCCATGAATATTACCGAACCTGATATACGGGAATGCTTTCGATTACAGATATTACAAATATTACAGATTATACAGATTATACACTTATACACACCCACCCACCCACACGTTTCGTTGTACTTGATTGTTTTTGGGAAGATTTCGACGATGTAAAAATTGTTTGACGAACGTTTGAATATTTTACTACAACAGCGTTAACTGTAATGTGAGCGAAACATGCGCGAAATATATTGATAATACTATTTAAATGATGACAAAACAAAAAAAGAACAAAATACAAAAAACGTAAAAAGTTTAGCTTAAAAACTCTTTATACTCTTGTACTGTACTGTATTTTCACATCTAAATTGTACTTGCCAATAATATACTTTTAATAAAATGCTATTAAATTTAAGCCGTGTTGTTTGGTGGTCGGATAAAAAGCCTGTGTGTACAATTGTGACGGACAAGCTATTGTTTCATAAATTCTATTCCTACTTTACTACACTTTGTTTTCTTTAGGTTGGTATTTCATGAATCCAGTATTGCCAATACGGTCAATTTTCCACTAGTTCTTAGTGACATGTCTAGTAAATTTGGTTTTTGAGTGCTCCAAAGTGCTCCAGAGTACACTAGTGCACTTTGGTACTCTGGCAACATCGCAAAAAGTGCAAAATTTAGTAACAAAATGACATTTGCGCTTGCGCAAAATCTAGTGATTTTCTAGAAAAATTTGACTGAGATTCTAGTGTTGTCCACGTCACTGTTGGTAACCAACACTGGATGAATCTAACCTGCAAACAGAAGTTGGGACGTGTCGTGTGTTAGTATAAAGAGTATAATAGAGGTAAGTCTTTATTTAGAGTTAGAAGGACAAGACTTTAAATCAAGGCTCATTGCTATTGTTAGTGCTTATGTTTTTTCGATTTTTTTGATTTACAGCCATCATCAGCGGAACAACAAATCGTCCGCAGCATAGCATTGCATACGCAGTACGGATTACAATTAGCCGCCGGACGCAAATCCTCCAGGTAGCCGTGGCCAGCCGTTTGGACGTCCAGCGGAATACGCACACTCATGCACTTGTGGCCGGTGCCCATCGAGAACTCCGAGAAGCCCTTGCCAAGGCGCTTGCGATTGTCCTTACCCTTGCGAATGTCGTACACCTGCATGTGCGCCTCGTGGTTCCTCTGCAGCGCCAGCACGGCGGCGACAATCTGCTCGAAGCCGTTGTTCTCGCTCATGAACGCCGTGGTGAACTTCACATACAGCCCGCTGCCCTCTTTGGCCGGATGCAGCTTCGGATGGAAGGAGGCGTCCAGGCCGAATTCGGAGGCGATGCGCGCGAGCAGATACCTGCCGATGATGATGTCGTCCGGCGCCTTGATGCCGGCGGTGGGCCTCGTCTCAAAGCGCCACTTGGAGGGCAGCTGGTCGGAGTGGAAGCCGGTGATGTGGACGCCCGCATAGAGGCAGGCGCGCGCATGCGCCTCAACCACCTCCCGCCCCAGCGAGTTGCGCGTCCCCACACCGCAGAAGAAGTCGCGGGAGGCGGACGGTTCGCTGCCGGGGCCCGGCCATCCCATCGGCGTGCCGTCCATCTGCACCAGCATATACTGCTGGCAGAAGCCGATCAGCGGATGATGGGCCTTGGTGTCGGCGAACGCCTCGCAGGCGGCGGTGCGGCAGTTCTCGCACAGCGGCTTGTAGTCCATCGAGTACGCCTCGCAGAGAACGAGCTTGGCGCCGCAGCCGCGCGTCGGATCGTTGTACATCGCCACCGGCATCAGTCGGATGTCGCTGCCATCCTCTGGGTGTACCATCGCTTGGTTTGTCTCGCAGCCGTCGACGCTCCATTGTGGCAGCTGCTCCACGCACGTCGGCCGGAAGTCCAGCATCCGCGTGCGCGATCGCAGCGCACTGCCGCTGCCGTCGATCCAGATGTAGTCGCAGAGCGTGACGTCGCACGGCATTGGCAGGTTCATGTATTTCTGCATGAGGCTCTTGTCCATGCGTGCCTTCGACTTGGCGGTGGCGCCGGTGGTGAATCGACGAAGAGTCTTGCCGCGGAGGGCCAGCGCCGCCGCTCGGAGCGCCTTCCACATCATTTTGTTGGCGCTTGGCCTCGTGTTTCTACGCTTTTCGACTATTCGCTTTTTTTTTATCGTCCAGGGAATACTCTAGCATGTGTTCTCCTGGTTCGTCCTAAACGATTTGTACATCGCTTTGAGAAGTTGTCGGTTTCTGAATAGAAAAATGAAGAATTTTGGATGATCTTGAGCGCTCCGAACGTGAACGAGAATTTTGTGACTTTAAATATGAATTTTCAATTTTATTTTATCTTCATGGTAATTTTTGTTCAGCCTGCTTCGATCTATCGCTACAAAATTGCAAATCACACTTTAATCTAGGCAACCAATTATTCACCTTTCATTTCACTCATAATATCAAGTGATTCATGTAAACTCTCACCCAAAAATTAACTCGCCAACAAAATGACATCGCCATTTGGCAACATTCTTGCGTTTTCAGCATTTTCCTTGCTTGCGCATACCCTGCTCCTGGGGGAACCGCGTGAATTTTCTGATTTTTAATATGTATTTTATATTTGATTTCATCTTCATGGTAATGTTCAGCCTGCTTCGATGAAAAATTGCAAATCATACTTCAACCTAGGCAACCCATTATTCATTATCGCGAACACTTAAATTACCAACCTACAAAAACCCCAGAAGAAGTTCAAATGTTCAAAAATGACAAAGAGAAGAATCAAACGTAACTTAAATTAAAGTAAGATCAGAAGTTCGTTTGGTAAAAGTTCAATAATATGGAAGATAACTCACTTTCTCAAAGTTAAAATTTGAATTTCTAGTGATTTTTTAAGGTTACACAAAAATAAACTCCCTAGCATCGGATCGGCCAATCGACGTTTAGCCATATTGCTGCGTTCTCCTTTCTGTGCACATTTCTTGCTGTAAACGTTGACTTTTTCCACGAAATTAGCGTTAAAACACAGTAGAAAAGATGCAGGGACCGCCGATTTTCATTGACAACACCCCCGAGGAGCAGGTACTACTATCAATACAATTTTTCCATCGCAAAATTCGTTGTAACAAGCGAAACAAATATCGCAAACGGTCGCGGCGAATATTTGTAGGTTACATCTCGTCTCAAATCTGATATTTGTACATTTATCACAGGCGCAAGAGTTGCGAACGTATTTGAAAGGCTTGGGGGCTGAAATCTCCACGGAAAAGTCGCCCAAAGGCATCGAGGACGACCTGCACAAGATCATCGGTGTGTGCGATGCTTGCTTCCGTGAGGGGCAGGAGCCAGAAGTTGAGGCAGTGCTCAACGACATTGTCTCAATCATGGTGTTCATTCCATTGGAGAAGTCCGAGAACATTATCCTGGCGTTCTGTGAGAAATTGACCAAGGCGCCAGGCCCAAAATTGGCTTTAGTCTGCCTTAAAGTGTAAGTTTTTATTTCTCTGTATGTTTGTGTTCCTTATCCTAAACATTCCTAATCAATTTAGATTGTGGCTCCTATTCCAATCATTGGATGAGCACTCGCCCATCAGATACCACGTCTACTACCACCTGGTGGTGCTGGCGAAGCAAAGTGGGCAAGTACAGCTGGTGTTCAAGAACACCGAGTACCTCAAAGCACAGTTTGCACTCTGCCCACCATCCAGTGAGCAGCTACAGAAGCTCTACCGGCTGTTGCACGACGTGCTCATCACGAACAATCAATCGGAGCACGCGGCGAAGATCATGCTCGAGCTGCTCGGCACGTACACCGCCGAGAATGCGGCGCAGGCGCGCGACGACGCCATCCGCTGTATTGCCACGGCGCTCGGTGATCCCAACACCTTCCTGCTCGATCCGCTGCTCTCCCTCAAGCCGGTGCGCTTCCTAGAGGGCGAACTCATCCACGACCTGCTCTCGATCTTCGTCAGCGAGAACCTCAACGCCTACCTGGCGTTCTACACCAATCACAAGGAGTTCGTTACTTCACAGGGGCTAAACCATGAGCAGAATATGCAGAAGATGCGTTTATTGTCGTTCATGCAGCTGGCGGAGAGCAACAATGAGATCGCCTTTGATGTCATACAGCGTGAGCTGCAGATCGACGGCGAGCAGGTGGAGAGCTTCATCATCGAGGTGCTCAAGACGAAGCTGGTGCGCGCGCGCATGGATCAATCCGCGCGCAAGGTGTTTGTCACCAGCACAATGCATCGGACGTTCGGCAACGCCCAGTGGCAGCAGTTGCGCGATCTGCTTTCTTCGTGGAAGAGCAACATCGCCACGGTGCAGGAGGGCATGAAGAACATCACGGCGGCGCACTTGGAAATTATGAGTCAGCAATAAACTTATGCTTGATTGTATTTTATCAACAATACCTATGGAGTGTGACTAATCAAACCGTTGCTGATTTATACATTTTCTATATGTTGATCATGTTTGGGCTCCGATCGCTGCCTTATCACTGATTGCCCGCGGTTTTATATCTACCAGTCGGAACTCGCAACCTTAGAACGGGCGTTATCACAATGTAAAACGATCATCCTCGGAACGTTAGGATTGACGATAAAGTTTATGTTGCAGTGTTTCAGTCGTACATCGGCTTATCACTCGTCGAGGTGACTCCGAAGCGTCGCAGTCGCAACCCGAGATCAAAGCATTAATAGCCGTAGCTCTAGCCTTGTTATTAATATTTAATAATTAAGTAAGTTAACAGTGTAATCAACATAATGGCGAACGTTGATGAGCAGGTATGCAGTTTTTTTTTAAATAGTTTTTAAGCATTTAAAGTTTTAATTCAAGTTGCGTATTTTCGTATTCGGTATTGCCAAACATTGATCAATTGATCAAGCATGTATGAGTTCATTCATCGCAACGCAATTCGTGAATTCATCATAAATTGAGAGTCGTAGATAGCGCCGTTAAAAGTTTGCACAATCATCACTTGGCACTAACTGTAACAATTATTCATTATATTTGTTACGGGAAATGTAGAAATTCTGGTGAATGTACACATTTACCGGTGAACTTCACTTTATATGCAATGCTTACTTTAACCGCGAGTGTAAACATTCACCGGTAAATGTGGACATTCACCGACTTTCTACATTTCCCGTAACATATTCATCATCCAATCGTCATGCCCACGTCATGCTTATTTATCACTCAACACGTTTTAGGCGATTGCAATTTAAGTCATTTTACAACAAACGTTGCTGATGTAAAGTTGTAAACATTAGTGTGTTGGTGTATTCAAGTTCGTATTGATTTTATTCGAACTATTAACATAGTTATCGGCGAACAACGTTTTTGAAGAATGTAGTAGGGGGGGGACCGCTGGTGTTGTGTTATAACAGCGATCGCAAATCGCTGCAACTTTCAGTTCCAGTGTGGCGGCGAAAAACGTGCGCGAAACTTTAAAATACACTGAGTGAAGAATATTCGAGAGTAAAAAATGAAAATTAAGCAAGAAGAATTTGCAAACGAAGAAAACTATGTCAACAATGAGGTAAATCTAACAGTATAAGGTGGTACAAGAATCAGTATGTAGTGTAGCAACTATTGCATGTTGCTATTCACTAAGATACAGCATACAGGGCGTTAAACTTCAATTGCGATTGGGAATTCGGAGAATTTCTTTTAAAAATTGCTTCAATTGAGAAAATCACACGCCATTTTTATAATTTGAATTGTATATTCTTAAATATTGCATTAGTAGAAAGCCAATTAAATTCTCTATCACTCTTTATAGATATTAAGTTTGGAAAAATAGGCATGGCTGAGATACAGGGCTTTAAAATTGAATTTCGTTTCGAAATTCTTAGAATTTCGTTTAGAACTTCTTAGAATTTCTTCAATTAAGAAAATCGCTAGCCATTTTTACAATTTGAATTGTATATTCTTAAATATTGCATTAGCAGAAAGCCCATTAAATTCTCTATCACTCTTTATAGATATTAAGTTTGGAAAAATAGGCATGGCTGAGATACAGGGCGTTAAAATTGAATTTCGTTTAGAAATTCTTAGAATTTCTTCAATTAAGAAAATCGCTCGCAATTTTTACAATTTGAATTGTATATTCTTAAATATTGCATTAGTAGAAAGCCAATTAAATTCTCTATCACTCTGTATAGATATTAAGTTTGGAAAAGTAGGCATGGCTGAGATACAGGGCTTGACAAAATTGAATTTCGTTTAAAAATTCTTAGAATTTCTTCAATTAAGAAAATCGCTCTCCATTTTCACAATTTAAATTGTATATTCTTAAATATTACATTAGTAGAAAGCCCATTAAATTCTCTATCATTCTGTATAGATATTAAGTTTGGAAAAATAGGCATGGCTGAGGTACGTGCTTTAAAATTGAATTTCGTTTAAAAATTCTTAGAATTTCTTCAATTAAGAAAATCGCTCGCCATTTTTACAATTTGAATTGTATATTCTTAAATATTGCATTAGTAGAAAGCCAATTAAATTCTTTATCACTCTGTATAGATATTAAGTTTGGAAAAGTAGGCATGGCTGAGATACAGGGCTTGACAAAATTGAATTTCGTTTAAAAATTTTTAGAATTTCTTCAATTAAGAAAATCGCTCGCCATTTTCACAATTTAAATTGTATATTCTTAAATATTACATTAGTAGAAAGCCCATTAAATTCTCTATCAGTCTGTATAGATATTAAGTTTGGAAAAATAGGCATGGCTGAGATACAGGGCGTTAAAATTGAATTTCGTTTAGAACTTCTTAGAATTTCTTCAATTAAGAAAATCGCTCGCCATTTTT
>JARJDQ010003500.1:0-20324 GCA_030264215.1 Geostiba sp. GC000077 | reverse complement strand
GTGACTGTGCTGCCATCTAGATGTTAGGTCAATAACGTGCAATAAGGAAAATCAATAATAATGCTGTTCCAGGTTGGAATTCTACCACCAAGCTGAAATGTTATATTTTCATGCGGGAAAACTCCAATGGATGTCGCTTGAACCCAAAATTGGACTTTTCAATTACTTAGTTTGCCACAGATTTAATAACCATAATGTATGAGTAACTAGTCTGCATTGCCTGAAAATAACCACTCAAAACTTCCTATTTTCTTAAAATATTTAAATGATAACTTACGGTTAAAAAGAGGGCAAACCCACAATATGTGAGTGACCCTGCTGGGATCTGCAGAGAGCGCTGAGCACGTAGCAACATTAGGCGGAGCATATTTGACGTTTCTCTGTCGCCATCTAGCGGAATTGAATCATATATAGTCAATGCCAACTGATCACTCTAAAAAATTATGAAATGGGTGGCTGCAGGTAGACAATGAAGATAATATGAAATTGTTTGTTGGTACCTCGTCAATCATGCGTTGGCCCATGAAGCAAACAACAAATAACGTCGAAACGAAAATATAAAATATCATAAAACATTGCACCTGAAAGTCGATGAAGAACGTATGAACCAACATGGCCAATATCGCCGGGGTGCTGACAGCATAAATAACAAAAATGCCATGCACCACCTTACAATATTTTTCGTGAATTCTAAAACACGTAGGTATACAAAATAAAACATGTTTTAATCAAATGATGAATAAAACAGAGTGTCTCACGATAAAATACGTTGATGATATTTCAGTGCCCTCAGGATTTTCTGCCGTCGCTCACCCCAATCCCGTGTGCCATTCGCCGCGTGTACCATGCGGCGACAATGTCTTAAATAAACAACAATATACTCAGACATCTGCATGCCAATCCACCCGGAGGCGGTCGACAACAGGGAGTACGACCACGCGGAAGACAGCTGCACCAACATGAGCGGACGCCGCCTCCCCGAGCTCATCATACCGGGCACATAGCAGGGATATACCAATCCACAGTAGTAATCGCTCTCGTCGCACGTCTGTCGCCATAAAAAAATCATCAGCACCGACATCAGGCATAGCATCGCTTTGACCATCATCCTGCATACGCCGCTTAGCAACGCGTCAGCCAGCTCAATCCCGACGGGTTTCTCATACGTCCGGAAGTCGCCCATGTCCAGGAGGACTTGTCGCGCCAGCTGGGAGTGACGGTAAAGATACGGGCAAAATTGATAGCCGGTTACGCCAATGGAAATGATTGCAAAGTCCACAGCCAAATCCTGATAGGCAAACTTTTCCTCCAGTGCTTCAAAAAGACATATTTTTTAGAAATGGGATTTCTGCAATCGTTTTGGTGGATACAATATTTTATGATATGTCCCACGACACCAATGATGATTAGGTTGCAATAGATAAACACTAAAATGTATAAAGCGTTTTCTTTCCGTGGATGCTTTCCGGTTGGCCATGCCTGGAAAAATGTCAAAAGAGCGACTACGTCTTTGGCTAAAACCAAACGTTTATCTTCGACCTGTTGTACTTTGAGAAATCTCTTAGTAAATTTATCAACTGAATAGTCCCACATTTTTAAACTGCGTTTATATTTCAAAATTTATTATGCCAATGCAGGGTGAGCCTGCAATGAGCTAGCCAGGAGGACAACTAATTCATCACCAAATGGATTATGTCCAGTTGTACCTCGCCGAGTGCAAATTCAATGCGAAATTAATTATTTAGCTTTATTTAGCATAATTTGAGAGTGGCCGTCCTGCAGTACCACCCCTTGTGCCCAGCAACGCTTTGTTTGTTTTGAGCGCCGGATCAATTTAATTAACTGATGAATTACTGATGACCCGGCTGCTCTCGGGGCAGTGCCTGCAGGTTTTCAGCTTCCCATCGTTATCGCCTGTTTTATTCACGCTAATCGTGAGATATTAACAAATTAGAGAACGGTGCCGAGTGGACGTTTAATCGCGGAGGCGGCTTAAAGCTCACCCGCAATTTCTATAAATTGCACGCGCGTGAAATAATTTTATGTCCCCTCTAACTTCCTACAACTTCGGTCGAGGCTGAGGCTTTTTTAGCGGGCACCCCCGCGGAGTTGCCGGGGGAAAAAGTGTTCGCAAAGTGTTTGTGTGTTCATTAGCAAAGTTGTCGCAAAGTTTTCAGCGGCTGGGCGGCGCCGAAAAGTAAATCTTGTGTCGGAAAGTCTCTCTACTAATGATTGAAAATAGTTGACAGTTTCGGGCAAACTTTTGCGTTGACGATAAAAAATTGTCATTTTCTTCTAGCAACAAAACCAAGTGTACCGAAAAGTTATGGTTCTTTTAGCATTGGCGAATAAACTTATTCCAATGGGAATATAAAGTTGGCGAGCAGTTAGAGATGATTGAGCGCCCTTTCAATTGACGTTTTGGCTTGTTCATTTATCCCTGATAGCTTCCAAGTAACTCATGCCCAAACTTTTCAAATCAATATGTAGTTTTAGAATATTGAGCATAGAGTGGAGGCGCCGGGATAGTGTATTAAATGTCCATTAAGAAAGTATGATTAACTCAAGGAGAGCAGCAAAAAGGTTTCGAAATTGATATAATTTCGCTGGCGGGGCGGCAGCCGCAGGGAACACTCGGTAATGTTGATAAGAAGCGGAAACTAGCGAAGACAAACACGCCGGGAGCGGAGTTCGCGGTCGCTTTGCATTGCAAATCGCTCGGCGAAAATTACCGCCCGCCGGACGGCGAAACTTAATTAGAAACTTTCGCGGCGCGAATTTTTGCGGTTATTAATATTTAATTCATTAAACCGCCCTGTTCGGCCGCCCGTCCGCCCGCCGGCAAACAAATACTTGTCGAGTCAACTCATCCGGGAGCCATGCGCGAAGAAAAACATGCGCCCTGGGTTTCCAAGAGGGCAAAACGTCAAACAAAACTTTGAAAGCGCGCGCGCGCGCTTAGATTTGTTTTGCAAAGTTTAGATAGAAAGCGCCGGCATAATTAATTGTTACATTCCAACGCCGACGGATTTTCGCGCCAAGTTAAAAAACACTTTTAAAAGTTGCAATTTTGAGAAAACTTTCGATTTCTTGTTACTGGTCGAAAAATATTCACTGTTTGTTCAATTAGCTTCGAAAAGGTTTAATGTAATGTAAAATTTATTACTGCGAACTTTTCAAAAAAGCTGATTATGTACTTGTACAACAAAACGTGAGTCGCAAAGTTTTGCTGGAACTTATTCGCAGCAAGAAAAAGTTGCGCTTTCTTTAAACGTAATAATCGAGCAAAGTTTTCGAATAAAAACACATTCAAATATTTTGTTTGATGCAAAATTTAAGCAGCTTTCATATGACGGGGAATTTATCACCCTCCTTCCAAAAAAACCTGAAAAAAATTACACCAGACAAAGTTTTCCAAGTTGTAAGCCAATAAACTTATAAACAAGTTGTCCGACGTTCGAAACGTCCAAAACGCATGTTGGAATCGTCTAAATCGTGTTTTTATCCCTCTGGTGGCGGTCTGAGGGCGGACGACGACGACGGCGGCGGCGGGAATGCTGCTGGTGGTGGGGGTGGACTCGCAACGAGGTAACGAACATCGCAGCTCGCAGCGAGCGGCGCGTTACATCGGACAGTCGATATCGCGGCGTCGTCCCGGTCGGTCGCTGCTTCGACCCCTGCCTCCGCCTTTCCCGCCTGCGACTCACCCCCGAACAAATGATTTAGAATATAGAATAGGACGCACAGTCTGAGGGTACGTTTAAACGTTACAAGCGATTGCACACGTGACAGACAGACGAAAAGAGCACCATTTTGATTGTGCTTTCGATGGCGGAGGCGCTCCGCGTTCCCACGCGGGTTCAGTGTCCTAGTGTTGTCCTAGAATAGTCCTAGTTCTGTAGTGTTGTATTGGTAAACGCCTGGGACGCATTTACTGGGAAATAGCAATCTAAACGATTATAACTTCTACGAACAGGTAAATAATATGAATTTAACGACATTGTCGAACATTGTGTGCGTACATTAGCGTAATAATAATGACGTATATTTTAACCTAACCTCTCTTAGCAATAAGGAAAAACCTAACCTAATAAATGATTGCTTGGTTGCTTTGAAATCTGGATCTGGCGTTCAAGTCAACGGATATTGATGAAAAAGCAAATTGAAAAAGTTGTTTGGAATTTCTTGGTCGTGGTATTTTTTCAACGAAAATAAAACAAGTAATTATTCATCCAATGAATATTAAAAAGTAGTGACTTCCGGTGGCGTTGAATATGTAATATCATTTTATTTCCCATCACGTTTTTGTTTGGAAATTGAAATGAAGTGTTTATATTTTTATGCCTTTTAGAGCTTTTAAAATGCGCCTTTTTGTGTTCGCATTGAGCGTTGGACATTCAATGCACTTGTAAGTCGCTAGGCAAAATTCCTAATGAAAAGCCCTCCGCGTGCTTCTTTCGCTCCTGGCGTAGAGCGGGTGTGAGGGGGTGGGCTCGCGCCCCCGCGCGCACCGCAAGTTGTTAAACATGAAAGAAAGTCGCTCGAATTTGGTATTCCGGTGGCGCGCGCGAGTCCATCGTCCGCCCGTCGGAGTGCATTTGCGAAGGAAGTCGTGCCCCGTGCGGCCTCCCCCCTCTGCCCCCTCCCGCCGGCGGCGCTCCTTTTTCGCCGGCATTCACCGCGGTGTGCTGTGGTGGCGGGGCGTCGTTGGCGTCGACTTTAATGGGATAAGCCGGCGTTCGTTTTTCATCATTATTTGCGCGTTCCTTTATTCGTCCTCGTCCTCGTCCTCGCCGTCAACGACGCGCGGTGGCGCAATATCCTTTGCATGAGAATGGGCTGAAGCGAAACGGTGGCGCAGTGTAAACTTTGATAAGTGATCTGAGTAATGTGATTTTGGGAATTATGAAGTGCGGACGAGGATCGGGCCGAAGTGTTTGCCAATGGGGGGCGGCTCGTGGAGGTGGGCATGTTTTTGGTGGAGCTTATTGTCGGCGCAGGAAATGGGCTGGAAGGGTGAAACAAGATGCGTTTTGTAGCCGGGTGAATTACGGTTAGTGGAATTTAAGGAGATGAGTGTCGCATCGCATCACGTCGCATCCTTTTTGCGAAAATGAGGACAAAGCGATGGTGCTTCTTTTCACGGGCGTTAAACGTGTATGTTTGCTGACAGCTTTAAATCAAATTTGCTGCGAGCGGCATTGTGGGGGTGGAAAATAAAGAAAAATTGAGTTTTATGGAGGATTATATTTGACATTTCATGAATTTTAAATATTTACTTCCAAATTAATTTCTTGTATGGATACAGCGAACAATTTCAATTTAGAATAAATTAAATTAGGAAACTGACGTTTTATATGCAAAATTGAAACATGTAACAATTTTTTACTCACTAGCACCTAGAACTTGCTTTCGGTCCTCGGCTCGCGCCTCAAAACACCTTGTTTCAGCCCTACGTACGCATTATACTATTTCTCTCTAAGTTAAGCATATTGTTCAATTTGGCGCGATGTTTACAAAAAGGTTTGAATTGGTAAAAGAACGGAAACAGCGTCAAATTAAAGTTATAGATCACAAGTGCATTGAGGAAAAATTGCGAAATTTCTCTGCGCCTAGTTTCGACGCGAGCGCAACAATAGCGCCAACATTCAATTTTCTGATATGAGCGGCCCAAACACACCGCATAAAAAGTGTAAATTTCTGGGCAAATGGCGAGAGCGAAAAACGCGGGCATATCCCTATTGGAAAAGCGAAAGATAAACCGGGAGCAAATGGAAAAATTGGAATCAAGATTTATGGCATTTCGCCGTTCGGAGCACTTTTGTGCACTCCGGAGCGCGAGGCCGACGCGCGCAAAAACAGCGCTTATTCAGCGCGAAACGCAAACAAACACGCGAGTCAAATAAAAATCCTTCAGGATAGCCGTGGATAGCCGTGCGCACACAACACACAACAACGCCGCCGCCACAGTCGCGGCGGCCAAAAAGAACCGAACCGCATCGCGGGCACGTTTTTAATCAAAAAAAAAAAGCGAGAAAACAAAAAATGCGTGATTCAATTTGATTTCGATTTTGATTGAGGGCAAAAAATGAAATGCTTTTGCTGTCAACAAAGGCATCCTAATACCTTTTTCAATTAAATGCTTTTAATGAATTACTAAATCATTGAATTGGGTCAGACTATCAGCAATTTCACCGATTGCAACATTTTCTGTTTCAGGCGCGCGAAATAGGAAAAATGTAAGCAGCGGAGAATTAATTTCTTCTGGGAGAAAAATGTGGAAGAAGCGATTATCATCGCCGTCCTGCAGGACGAGCAGGACGAGAGCGTTCTGGCCGCATTACGCTTTTGTCGGCAGCGTTTCCATCGCCTGCTATCTGAACGGCCTGCATGGGGAATTCGTGCACGACGACATTCCAGCCGTCGTCCTGAACAAGGACGTTCTCGCCGCGAATCCTTTGATGGACGTCTTCGACAACGATTTCTGGGGCACGCCCATGGCGGATCTGCACAGTCACAAGTCATATCGACCATTAACAACTTTAACATTCAGGTATTTTTAAAAACAAAAGCATCAAATTCCGGCTTTTTTTCGCGCACTCGAAAATGTAGACCCATTTGATTTACATGTAATTCATCAATTATTTGGATTCTTGACGAAAACGCGAGCATGCTTAGAAAAGTAAACAATCATGCACTATTTTGGGTGCGTAATCCAATGCATTTGTTGTAAAACTACGTTATGTTAGACTTGATATTGGAGATGTTGCATCACTTTGGGATAGTTTGTGTCCATGTCCAAGTCCATGTATTTTTGTACAATTGCGAGATATTATTCGATTAATTTTTTCCACACGCCTAACGTTGGCGAAGTTTTCCCAAGGACTGTTTCCTTTGTTTCGTTGCGTCGCGCTGCGCAAACAGGACGGCAGGGAGGCGGCGGAAATGGCGGGCGCGCATTTGCATATTTTCCGAAGGCGGGCGGCGGGCACTCGTGCCTCTCTGGTCCATCGGCGGCAATGCGCGCTCGCGAATGTAATTTGCTTGTAGGATAACACTCCGCACACTCGCTTTGCGCTAGAATTTGAACAATTTTTTGTGGCCACACCGGTGCACCGGTGCGAATGGTGGATAATTCATAAAGGTCTATGCAACCGCTCGCGCATTGATTATGTTTTTATTTCTGCATTCTGCCCGCACAAACCCGCTCTCGCATTCCCTCATTCCGTGCGGTATTTTCTTCTAAAAATTATTATTTATTAACCGAACTCGAATAATATTTTGCTGCCTTGTTTTGCTGCGCGCTGCCACGGCGGTTGAAAATGTTTTGAGGTCCTTGCATTCTAAACGCTAAATTCAATCATTTCGCAGAGATTTGCACGGATTTTCCGGCCCCTGCTTTAATATTTATTTTTCATTAAATTTGCGAACGAGTATTGTCGCATGCGGCCATTGTGCCTGCTCGCGCGCGACTAAAACCAATAATCCTTTTTTCTCTTCCCACCCTATCCCCGTGGTGCGCGGCGCCGAGCTTTTTTTTATTTTTCCGCCACTTTCCTCATCTTTTGCAAGGCGGGCGGCGGAAGACATAAATTGCGCATTCCGGCTTTTGTGGACTGTTTTATATGTTGCGCGCGCCATTGTGAGTCCGAGCTCGGACCTCGGCAGGGGCCAAGCGCAAATAAAAAATAAAGGAAGATGTGCGAATCACCGGGCGATAAAAAAAAGTTATGGATTCGGATCTAATCCTTTCGCTGGGGCTACGAAGGGGCAATTGAGATTTGTCACGCGCGCCCACCTTAGCGTATCTTATCTGGAGATCGAAGGCAATTGAAAAGTTTTAGGGGTTAAGTTAGGTTATGTAATGACATCGACGTTTTGGTGACATTTGAGGTTACAGCAGTCTAAATCACTTCTAACCCAATCTTATCTCGCCAATCTTTGTTTCCAGAGCTAACTATCTTCTGGTTGGATTGAATCCGTTCTGGTTCCACCTGACGAACGTCCTACTGCATGCGCTTGCGACGCTGCTCTTCACCAGAGTGTGTCTGCACGTCGCCAGTTTGCGGCCTGCGTTTGCCACGCTCGCCGGGCTAATGTTCGCCGTGCATCCGATACACACCGAGGCGGTGAGTCGTTGTTGCTTATCCATCGCAGCGATATTATATCCTGCCGTGATCCAAGCGCGATAGCGCATTGTTCGGTGGAGGCGCCGGGCGCATTTCGATCAGCGGCGCAATGCCGCTAATCCAATAACGACCAACGAGTGACGCTTACCATCGCTTCCTGGAATCCGGCGTGGATTGACGGCGCAGCCTGAGTAGGCAGGCAGCATCCTTCGGGATCGACAGGATGCGAACGCGCGCTGCAAACAAGTCGTGTTGTGCGCGGCGCCGTTGTGTTCGCTGTCGAAGTGTTTCTCATTAAAGTTTCCGCAGAGTTGGTTAAGATTTACACGCCACCCCGAACAAAACAAGCCGAACACAAGCTAATACAGGGTGTACTGACATTGTGTGCGTGCAAGTGGAGTGAATATTGTCATTTATGTTTAGGTTACTGGTGTTGTGGGACGTGCTGATGTACTCGCTTGTGTGTTCTTCCTACTCTCACTCCTCGCATATCATGGGTATGTTATTTTTTGGTACAAAGTTTAATCATATTCATGTATTAGACATGTGTGTAATAGCATCCTTAACTTTCATTACAAGTGTTGTAAATCACAACAAACATATTTTCTAATATCAACCTATCATCAAAATGTTAAACTCTTATCTTTATTTGTTCACTTAACAAATTCTCAAAATTGCCCACTTGCGATAGTAGTTTGATATCTAGGGTTGAAAGTGTTGCCTTCTTATTTCTCAATCTTCTATTATTCATCAAAAAAATTTTTTTTGAAAATTGATGAAATTATAATAGAACTAATTAAAAAAAAAAACTTTCTCTTTGTATTATTATTATGACATCTAAAATTTCTGATATACATTTCAACCCTTTTGCAATTTTCACGAGATTAAAATAAACTCTAATTAAGACGAATAAAGGGATCAGTGCGGTAATACGAAAAAAGTATAAAAAATGTATTTAATCTCAATCCGCCAAGTTTCATTTAATAAATAAAGTGGGGAAATTGACGTTTTTAAAGTTATAGATTAATAATAGTTTGCAACTCGGTGGCCAGAGTGATCGCTGTTGGTTTGAGGTCATTCAGTAGCAATTTTTTATGGGAATTTATTAAGTTTCCTAACTTTAATTATTATTAAATATAAAAATATATGTTTTGTGATGTGCAGGTCGGAGCGATGTTATCTCTGGTCGAGTATCCTCAGCGGCAGTCTGAGCATCCTGGCGAAGGAGACTGGCATCACCGTGTTCCTAGTCAACGTGATTTTCGACTTTTATCGAGGTTTTCCACACATTCGCAGGTTTGTGCAAAGAATTTACTTCGCCACTCACTGGCTGGCAACAATCTACGAAATGTACTCGGCATGAAAAATAAAAGTTTTGATGACCTCTTTTTATGTATTTGCTCATCAGAACCAGCTTGGACGTGCGATGGTCGACGGAAACGCGGCAATTCGTCAAGCGCACGGCGATCGTCCTGACTTCGGTAAATAAACACACGAGTACTCTCACCCATACCATACACACATAAATTGGACGAAGGACGAGTGAAATGCGCCAAAAACTCGCCTGGGCGAATCCCGCAAGGATTCAGCCTGCGCCCGGACACGCTCCTGACGCTCTTGTATTTTTCATGCAGTGCGGAATTTTGATCGCGATCAGATTGGCGCTGCTGCAGGGCTCGCTGCCGAGATTTTCCCAGGGGGATAATCCGGCCGCTTTTCATCCGTCCCTGCTCGTCAGGTCAGTATAATAAAAATATATATAGAAAAAGTTATTCCCGCCACCCGAAAAAGTGACCAAAAACGCAGACTAAAACAAGGAAAAATCAGATACAATCCGAACGCTCCGCAATTTCATTTTTGTTTCGCTTTTAGTGCACTCTCCCTCTGTTATTTTTTGGCCGGGAAATAAAGTACTGAATATAGAGGATGCTTAAGGATTTAAAAATTGAAAGGACTAGTCATGAAGAGGGCGAATTATGATGCTAATGTCAAAGAAATTTGCATGAGTTTCGCGTGTCGTAATTTCAGACGTTTTATTGTCCATGCGCCCGGGAGGAAATAAAAAATACAAAAAAAAATATGCAAGGACCTGCCAGTCTCGGCTTGCGTGCGCGCCTGCTTCTGGTGAAATCTTTTATTTAAGGACGAGCACGCGCAGGAATGCCACAATTTCAACATTTCTACATTTTCCACAATTTCTTCAGGGCTCTGCGCGTGTCCCACGCCATCTGAAATAAAAATGCCTCTCCAGCGCGTCCCGCTTCATCCTGTTCCATCTCGCGATGTCCAATGCCTCTGCCTCGCCCTGTTTTGTCCTCTTCACGTGCCCCCAAATGTTTCTGTGGGCACTGTGGGCAGTGCGAGGGGCGCAATTCCCCCGACGTTCCGAAGATGCAATTTGTCAACGTGCAATATTTAAAATTTCATTCCGGAAGCTGGCACGCGTAGAGCCCTGGCTAACGCATCCTGCAACATTTATCGGGGGGGCGCAAAACGAGCAGCAGCGAATGTGTGTTGCGCACCTAAATCATGAACGCTCATCCGAAGGCTTCTCTTTTTGGGCGGAATTTTCTGTTTCATGACCTGCGTGCGTCTGCGGCCGTTGTGAAATAGGATAATGACGTTCTCGTATCTGGCGGCCTTCAACTGGTGGTTATTGATCTGCCCGGCGAACCTGTCGCACGACTGGCAGATGGGCTCCGTCCCGCTGGTCACGCACGTCGCCGACGCGCGGAATCTCGTCACGTGCCTCTTCCTCGCCGCCGCCGTCGGCCTGCTGGCGAAGAGCACCGCCGACGCCGAGGCACGTATAATTATCCCCGTTGCCCACCACGCTTTTATTACCGCCGGCATGAAATTAAGTTATTTCCATGCTCGCGGTATTTTTGCCCTCCGCCCCCATTCCCTAATGAGATAATTTCACGTTGTCACGTTGTCGCTTATTTCAAACGCTTTATGCAGAAACAAAAGCATGTGACAGTCGTCCTGGGATTGGTCCTGCTGGTGATACCGTTCCTCCCGGCGACGAATCTCGTTGTCACTGTTGGCTTTGTCATTGCCGAGCGCGTGTTATACATTCCAAGGTAAAATTCCCAAAATTCTAGCACTAGAATAAACTTTCACAGGTGTTTGGCGGAACTAATTTTTACAAAAATGGGGATTGCATTTTTTAGTTCGTTTATGGTATCCTTCTGACGTACTAAAAGTCGGCGCCTCCACCAAGAGTTTTTTTATTACCAAAAACGTGATTTTTTTACTAAACGCCCAATAACTCAAAAACGAGAACAACCACAATTACGAAATTAGCATCATTGGGAAGAGCGTGAAATTTCCTTTAATTTTATATATTTCACAGTGCATGTAAAATGCAACAACAATCAAATACATAGCGCTAATTGGCAAGAAAAACAAAACAAATATTTTGAAAAAACAATTGACAATTTTCAATGAACAATAACTCACAAACTTACATAGTTGTGAAATAATTTTCCTCGTAGTAAGTTGGCAAATTTCATTCCCTTTCCAGCGATGCTATTGCGTGCCCAAAATGTTAATAAATGCATTGCGTACTCAACAAATGTATAAAGAAAAGACGATTGTGGAGGCGCCGGGAATGTATTTCTCCATTTAAAATTTTGTGCAAGAAAAAAAAACGGATTTTGCATGCTTAGATTTTTCTAGCCTTTTAATATGTCAAAAAGAACTAAAAAATTCAAACCCCACGTCTTTGAGGAAATTAGTCCGCCCTCAAAACCAATGTCTCTTGTACGCTTGTACTCTTGAACAATCCGCTCTGTCAAAACTATGCAGTATCGGCTTCATCCTACTGACGGTCAACGGTATCCAAACCCTCTGGCACTCATCGGTGAAGCATCGCCAAACTTTGGCGTCGTTCCTCCTGCTCCTGATCATCGCTCAAACGTGGCAATGTGCGGCGCGGAACAAGGACTGGCGATCCAGGGAGTCCCTGCTCAGAGCCGGACTGCGCACGCTGCCACACAACGCCAAAATGCACTATAACTTTGCCAACTTTCTACGGGACTCCGAGCACAACGAAATGGCAATGGCACATTACTACACGGCATTGAGGTGAGATCCCTACATCGGCTACATCCAACTTGGGGCCCAAACGCCGAAAGTCATTAAAATTGCGGTTTTTATGGTTAGGTTGTGGCCGTCCTATGCCAGCGCGCACAACAACCTCGGCACACTGCTCAAGAGTCGAGAGGAAGCGGAAAAACATTTTCTTTTGGCAATTAAGTACAACAGGGAGCATCTTAATGCGCATTACAATTTAGGACAGTTATACAGGTAGCTAATTTTCGTTGAAAGTTTTTTCTTCGGCCGTGGGGTCTTTGAGAAAATGTCTTTTTGTGGTTTCCCTTCACAGGAAAATGAATAGGACCTTGGAGTCGGAAGGAATGCTCATGAAATCCATCTCAATTTCGGCGAATTTCACGCTGGCGTATGTGGAGCTGGTGCGGCTAAAAGGACCCAACGACAGGAACATCGCCCAACTTCTGAGGAAACTGGTGGGGCTTTCATCCGACCCGGAGTACGCCATAATGTATGCGCAATGGCTTCAGAAGAAAGGTGAGCTAATTATAACCTCATTTCTGCTGTTCAATATTCATATACATCAAGCTTTTCTCTATGGGTGGGAATTACGTTCTGCTCCACCTCAAGTTTTTTATGTATTGCACATTTGCACGGTCGTTCACGAGTGTATTTTTTTCATGTCGGGGATGGTTTGTTTCTCCTTTGTTTTCGCAGGTAATCAGGCGCTCGCCCTGCGGCACTACCTCCGCGCGCTGGCCGCGTATCGATCAAATTCGGCGGCGGCAATGACGGGCGCCGGCGGCTGCCTGCGGCGCATCGGCTCGCGCTCGCGCCTCCTGCAATTAATCACCAGGTGAGCGAGAGATCGATAATCCATCTTCGCGCACTTACCGCTCCTCTCGTGGCGCGCTTCGATCTTATCAAGATGGAGCGTGGCACGCGCGCGTACAATATTTCCCCGTGCGCCGTGCGCCGGGGAAATTTTTGCGCACCCCCGAAATTTATTACAATTTATTAGATAGCTATCAGTTGCCTAGCGGAGCTGATTCGACACGTCAGCAATAAATTTTCCTCTGACAGCTTACACACGGCAAATTACAGCCCGCCATCGTGTATTATGTAATAGTTATTTGTATAGGGGGCGGTAAATTAAATTTCTGTATGTGTGCATTTTTCACTTAGGTATCAGGCGATCCAGCGCCTCAAACGCGGCGAACCGATTAACCACTCCGACGTCTATCTGCAACGATGGTATCTGCAGCACGAATTGAAGAAGCACGCGAATGATTACGGTTATCTGCCAGCCGCCGCGCACAAGTACACCGCCATTCCGCAGCATCCGCAGCAAGCCAAACGAATCAAAAACATCAAACGCAACAAGACAATGTTCAGCAAGAACGCGCACAATCACCTGATGAAAATCGCCAAGAACTGCTATACGCAGGACTCGCATCGCGTCTTTGTCACTGCAACCCCTTCGCCCACCCCCAGCCAAGCTACTCCATTGTGCTAAAATCGACCAAAAACTAAACGCTGTAAAAATTAGTTACCCAAATCTGGTGATCTCTGCATGTAAATAATTGCGAAAGCTTAATTGAAATTTTTAATTGTATTTAAAACGTGTTTAAAGCGGACTTTACAAAAGCGGTTTGTGTTACAATTAACAAAAATAATTAAAATCGCAAACGAATTTCAAACGCATTAATTGGTTTTAATTATTCATGGCGCGATGGCGATGGCGCCGTTTTAATTAGCAATGAGTGAATATTCGGAGAGAGGGGTAGGGCGGAAGGGGTGAGGCTGGAATTTTCGGTGGGCGATGGTGTGGTATGGCGATGGGGAGTTTTGTGCGGTGGAGCGTGGAGGCGCCGGGCTGAGCATGGTTTAACGAGCGGACCAGCGTGCGCCCGCTGAAATCGCTATTTTATTGCGTTTTTCGCGGCACAAACGCTATCCGGATGGACCTATTTTGATGATGCAGTATTACATTAATGTATAATGAAGTAAACTTTATTTCGCATCGAAAATAAGCCATGTAATGCCCAACCCCTCTCGCATACACAGAATCAAGCGAAAACACACCAGTTTTTGTGTTGAAAGTGTTGAAAATTTAAATTTTTAATCATTTCGAACGCTCATACATTTTCATCGAAATTGCTCGTTATTTTTGTTTGGAATTGACCTCGGATATGAGGACACTATTGGAATTGTACAAAAATGTATATATTTTTGATAATAACAAACTCGTTAAATAAATTAATTAACAATAAAGTGCACGCTTTTAATCGATCATAAACATTTGATGGATTGTTCCACTTGAATTCCGTTGAAATATTTTTGTCAATAGTCCATTCATTATAAAACATTCCCTTTTATTATTGTTGCATATTGATTTCGTTCATTTGAAGTCTTGTTTTGTTGTTCGTACCATGTACCAATTTGCTTCCTTCCATCATTCAAAGAAACCACACAGCTTTTTGTTATTTTCGAAAGCGCACAGGCAAAAGAGAACCAATCAATGTATTTTCAGTGGGTTAACCGCAAATTGGCGAAATTGAGGATTGAGAATTGAGGACGAAAACCCCTCAGTGAATCGCCTTTTGAAAAGACTACAGCTCCAGTCTCAGCGCCGCGCACACAGGCTCTTTAATATTCAAGCGGCGTTCGACTTCGTTTCTTCTGCTAATAGTCGACGGTGCGGCACTTAAGCCACCCCCGAAACCATGCGATTCGAACACGCCGCCACCGCACCGGCAACTTTGCCTCCTCGAAGCTCCGAACATGGAACACTACACACCGCACACCCCCGGCGAAGAGGAAAGGACGTTGAGTAAGCATTCACGTCTTCGACTCCGGGGAAAGGCTAAGAACTAGCCCCTACCACCACCGGCGCTTCGAATTGTGGGATGCGGGTTCTGGGGAAAGGTGGATGAAAACAAATAGAAAATCGATGGGTGATTTTCCAGCGTCGTACAAATGTTAGATCCTGGTAATTCCCGGCGTCGAACCGCACGAGCGCGTCGTCTTTTTTCAATGCCTCGGTAATCAAAGGTAAGTGCTGTTGAACATAACCTCACATTATCCAACATAACCAACATAATCTAATATAAAAGCGGGCGCCTAATTTCAATTCGCATTACAACTGCGACAATGGTGGCAGTTGGCGCAATTGTGGAATTGTTATTTTTATAGTGTTGGCAAAGCTTTGTGCGGATTTTGTCAAAGGGCGAAAGTTTAATTTAAGTTTAATTAAGCTTTGATGTTTATCTACCACCATGACACCCATTGTGCGAGTGCTGTTATGCCGTTAATGCTTTGTGTGTGCGGTTCTTTTGTGATGTTTTGGTTTCGTTTCGGCTGGTTTGGCGTTCAGCTGCCCCCATCCACCCCCCACACACGCTCGATTGTGCTTCCCGCTAATGCGCCGCTCCTCGCATCGGCAAGTGGCGCACAGGCACATCGTTCTAATGTTTGTAATGTGCAGGCGCACGCAATACGTTTTGTAATTATCGCGCGCGTCGGGACGTCGCCGCTCGACAAATAGCTGGCTGGAAAGCTGGAATTCCAGAAACGTAACGCGCGCGTGAATTATCACATCGCCCGCCGCAAAACTCCATAAAACAAGGCATAGCGCAAGAACGCCCCCCGTGACATGTAATTACATCTAATTAGAATGATTTAGAGATGGTTTTATTGCTGGCACAAGATTTCTGGAGCGCCGCGACGAGTACGACCCTGCGCTCCCTTGTCTGCTGCTATAATCAGGGTTATTAGACTATTTCAATTTAAATTATTGAGTTTTTGAGCGGGGGCAGATGATGTCGAGCGCGCACGTCGCGAGATTCGCGCAAACAATGAGCGCGAATATGACGTTAACAATGATTTAGGGATGCATGCACATACGCGGCGTGGGGGCGGCGTGGGGGGCGGCGGCGGCGGCGGCGGTGTGATTAACGACGGCGTTAACTATTCGTTAGCGAGCGACGCGACTTGGCAAGCGTTCAAAGCTCCTATGTGTGAGTGTGTGTGGCTGAATCGTGCGAACAAAACAAACAAAAAAGCGCGACGAAAATTCCTCCCATTTGCATGTTATACGACGCACATCGCGGCCCCCCTCACCGCTCCCGCGCAACGACATCCAACATCAAACAGAGAGTCAGAGCCGTAGTGCTGCCCCGGAGATGTGGAGTGCGTTTTGGTTTTGTGAATTTATGCCCAGGGCCGAAGATATACGGACGCAATCCCGACGGAAATTAGTTTTAGTTCCCGCTCGCACGCGCTCCTCCATACCCCCACTCCCACCTCACTGCGCCTCACCACCAGCACCTCCCCACCTCCCATCCGCAGCCCATACTACTACCGCTCGGCCGATGTCGACGCCGCCGCGCGTCGGTGCATTTGTTGTGCGCGAATTTATCGTTTTTGGGGAGGGTGCGCATCATAATCGCATCGCGCCGTTACGCTTAACATCATCATTATGATCTACAATGCGGCCATATTATCCAGGTTCATGTTATCCCAGGCACCGAGGCACACCGACAATCGTGAATTTGAAATTACGTCAAATTCATTGCTAAACGAAACACACAAATTGCCAAAGCTGAATTATGAATTTTTAATGCCAAAAGCAGGAGGTGGCTGCAGAGTGATTTTTAGCGGCCATTTTGCAAAATGGCGCCGTTAAAGCTACTCCGGGATTTTCCTGTTGTATCAATTTCAATTTCAATTGCAATCGCCCTATTTGCCGTTTGGTTCGTGTTTAGCGTCCACAATAAAATTTAATACACTCCGAATGTCCCGCGGCGCGCAAGGATATCAAGGATATCATCTTGAATTCTGCGCGAAAATCGCCAGCGAGTTGCGAATTCAGCGTGCGCAATCATTTAAAAAAGGATTAGATATAATGGACTATAAAACCGTATCGGCGAGCGTGGCGTTGCTGCTCGTCCTTGCGCAGGACATAAGGATACAAGACAAGCACAAAACGAACGCCAAATGGAGATATATACGGTGCACATTAAAAATGTAATTGGATATTTGTAGATACACAAGAATAATACATCATTTGTGATTTATTACGGATTATAAAGCATTATGACGCGCCGGCTGAGTTCTCAGTCCGGTCCTGTTTCATTATCTTCGCGCTAATAAATCAGTAATTATCGTCGTTTTTTTCCCGCGGCCCGTTTCTTTGCATTGTACGGCGATGAATTCGCAACTTGACAGTGATCCTTGAATTTGGAGTTTCTGCATGCCGCCGCCCCCAGCCCCACAGCTACATTGCGTCCTGTTGCGATGTGAAAGAACGCGGCTGAAATATTCGGTACCTTATCATTATTATGCATTCCTTTTTGTGTACTTCTTTTTTTATTCTCTCCCGTACATCAGCGGGCGCGTAGCCCGTCTCGTCCTGCGGAAAGGATGATTTATCTTCGCGTGTCTCACGTTGCGCTGATCCTCGGCGAAGGAAAAAAAACCGCCGCGTCCTCGCTTTTTTATAAATAGCTAAATATTTCACTCGTGGCGCTCGCGCCGCCCGAACGGAGTTTTGTTATGGAATAAATCTATTTTAAACTGTCTTACGGCACTGGCAAATATACAAACTTGTTAATGCGCGCAATATACAAGGTGTTCGGAAAGCAAGGCGTGCGTCCCCGGCGCAATTTTCCCCCTCATAAATTCCTGGTGCACTTTTTTTGGGTAGCCTCGAAAATGATCGGCCATGTTACTAAAATATTATCACCACGATGGTTGTCCGGGGGGCGGAGGATGAGTGGAGCGTAGATGGGGCTGGGTGGGCGCGAGTGGGCGTCTCGCGTTACCTAGCCTGGGTGATTAATCGCCGAAGGCGGCCGCTCTCCGGGCGCCCATTATCTGCAGTAAATATATTGGAAAATCGGCTTTCGCGTGCCGGCCGGCGGTGTCAATGCGGCCGACCGCCGCCGCCCTCCTCCTCGGTACCGGCGACCCGCGCGAGCATCGGAATCGATCGATATTAGTAAATATTCCATCCACAGTCCCCTGAATCACTTTCTATTTAGGAGGCGATTTCTATGCACGGGCACTCGATTAATGCCTCACACCTTGTCATAGTCCCACAGGCGCATTAAACAGGGTCCTTACAAATAACCCCTTTCCCCACAACCCTGCCAAAATCATTTCCAATATCACTAAAACGTAATTGCTATGAATATACTTTAGAAAATCAATTTCTAAAATTTACTATTACGGCCCTGTGTACTTCAGGTACGTAATAAGGAAATGTTATCAAAATGGAGTGGGGTAAGATAGCTATAGAGCTGAATTTATTATTATTTGTTTACGATGTTCTTTCAGCTGTTAATATAATTATGTTTGGTTATATTCGTGTTGGTGGAGGCGCCGGGAGACTAATGTGTTTCTCCATTTGAAACTTTATGAAAAAAAAAGCTCTTTATGCTTGCTTAGAATTTCTACACTTTTGGTATGTCATAAAGATACCATCAACGAACGAAAAAAAATCAAACTTCATCTCTGTGGGAAAAAGTTCTACGCAAAAATCCTGTACTATAATAATTGAGTAATTCCTTGAAAAATGTTAGTTTTTGTCATTGTAAATTAGGGTACCAACACACCACTTTTAGTTGACACCAACATATAAGTATCCTTAAAAGAACTGACATATAAATTGGTTTAAAGTTGAATTGGTCCGAAGTTACCCCAATACACCATTCACCTTACATTTCTGCCACAAAGCGTATTATTGATTGTTTCAGGTGGTTCTTGAGCTTTCTTGAGAGTTTTTTGCTGATATATTGAAGAGATCCCTTGAAATCTTCCTCCAGACTTTTGAATCTGCTGGGATTTGAGTTTTGCGTCCGCTGGCACTCGAACACGATCCGTGCATCCATAATTTAAGTAACGAACGAGGTTAAGCACACACTCACCGCGCGCATCGGCCCTGATCCTTGTGATATCCTTTCATCTGCTTTCCTCATGCGACTATCTTCGTCCAACCGAGCCGGCAAGATTAGATACTAACTTCGGCATCCCTCCCTTCCACCAGACCTCACGATATTCGATGCTGCGTTCCGGTTCGAATACTCCTTGCCTTGCCGGACTATCAATTAATAAATCAATAGGGATAGTATGAGATGGAGCGGATTGGGTTGGGGTTTGTTGAATAGATGGCGCACGGCGTTCGTGTTTCCGAATAATTGACCTGCGACTCTTGATTACACCTCTCTACCTCTCTGTAAGCGCACATATCGGGGCACTTCGTGTGGCAATCGCCACATTTGCGGCATATCATTGTTGGGGGCGATGGATTGTGGATTGATGTCCGGCGCAGGCAGCGCATTCCCAAATCAGGATAGTGCTCATAATGCTCGGCGAAGGTGCTAGCAGGATTTAGCATCCCTGCTGCCCTGCAGGGGCGGAGAGTGATGTTTGGGCATTTGTGTGTTGATGGCTTGGGTTTGTTGGATGTTTGGTCGAGTTTGGGGTTTACGTTGGCAAACATCAAAAACGGAAACTGGCGCGCGGGCCGATTCTAACGAGTGGCGATGGTTTTAGCCACCATGCCGCGCTCTCCTCCCCACTCTCTCCACCCCCCAGGCTGGCCACGTAATTGCACCCTTTCGGTTTGCACATCGGCCGGTCGGCAACCGCAGTCGACAAATTAAGTCGGACGCGAGTATTAAATCGCGTTTTACCTGCCCCAGCGGCGAGCCGGCCAACACCGCCAACCGCCGGCATCATCCCCCTAAACATCCCCCCCGCCTCACCAACAATCCGCCCCTCGACGACTTTATTGCGGCGTATTTATAGCACTGCTGGGTTTTAATCAGCACACACTGCTCAAGAGATATCGATGCAATGGGAACTGATAACTATAAATACAGTGCTCTTTATTTATCCACGAATATAGGCCAATACTGGTCTATGTTTCCAAGTAAATGAAACAAGTCCCAAAGTGAACGCGTGATTGCTACCAAATAATCCGCCTCGTAAACTATTTTTGCGCGGCTGCCAGGGGGTGCCGTTCACCTCCGCCAGTTTATTCCCGTTTTCTCCCGAACAATTCTCCCGAGGGAAATCCGGCTGACGACAGAAGACGTAAAAAGATATGCTCTATTATTGTGGATATTTTCAATC
>JARJDQ010003492.1:0-28665 GCA_030264215.1 Geostiba sp. GC000077 | reverse complement strand
TGTAGGATTTTAAAAATCAAATTAATTAAGCGCAAGTTCAAGTTCAGAATGAATCTAATTAGCGTCGAGCTGTAGTAAATATTTGGTTACATAAATTATTAAATTAATCGAATCGACGTGGATGCATGTTATTTCGAGAATCGAGCTGACCGTTTAATTAATCAATTAATATAAGAAACCGTTCGATTGCTGGTGCTGTTGACGTTTAACTAATTAAGGCTGTGATTATTGATACAAATGGTTACATGGTTATACATCTGTAGCGATTGCCACAGCCACAACCTCAACCGGATATGTATGCGCTCAAAATTCGGTCCACGCGGGCAGTCCGTAACAATTAACTCAGAAAATGATCGAAAAATCGACGCAAATTAACCCACATTTTTTTGTTTGAGATAACGATGAACTTGTACTTTGCATGCGTTTGTGTGGAAGGCTCTTGCTGATGCTGTGAAAAACTGATTGAGGCAATTTGAAAGCTATTTTAAGTAGAAATATTAAGTGAATACGTGTGCTGGCAATTTTCTCCCGTCAATGTGCACGCGAGCGGATTTTAATAAAGGCATAATATGCAATAATACGAAAATTAATTACATTTAATGCCCGGCAGAGGGCATGGCAGGCCGAAGTTGTGTGCATTCCGGCCCAACCAACTTACAATGTAAGAATGTAATATTTATGGCCAACACGTTCGGCTAATATTTCAGGCGGGAATCATGCGTAAACGTTTTCATAAATTATTATAAACGACGCTCGTAGATAACGCCTGACAGCTAGGCACCCAGTGTGCCATGCACTCTCCGATGCGCCTGAATCTGGTATCGTTCGCCATCGCCGCTGTCGTGTAATACGCGCTGAATAAAATTGCGCATAACGAGCCATCGTGATTATGATAATTTGCATGCGCCGATGGTCGCAGTACCAGAAATAACCCTTCGCCGAGTGTGTCTGATGACCTTTGAAGCATGCGCCGCCGGCTGAGATGAAGACGCAAGCTGTTTGTCAAATCAGAACCAAATAAACTGGAAAAACTCAAAGTTCATAAAATTAACATTATCGTCATCATAAGCTCGTTATAAAAGCACAGCAGTCATAAAGTTGTAAAGTTATTGCCAATATATTACACCAATTATATCAATTACGCTAATTGACACTATAAGTGACTTAAGTCTTAATATTTGATAATTGCAATATCATCACACATCGCAGTGTTGTGACTTAAACCTAAGTTTAGGTTTAAGTCACTTTATGTCACTGATGCGCAAGTGTCCTCTCCAGCCGCTCCTCTTCTTGTCGCTTCTGGTTGAGTGCACGTCGTTTTACGACGATCGTAACGCAGCGCGGCGAGATTTACGCCTTTTAATTCAACCTTTTATCCTACATATTCCATTACCAGACAGTGCGCAATTGCAGCGGCAAGACGGGACTTAAGACGAAACCAAATTCCCAAGTTGACTTGCCCATTTTTGACGTAATGCACATCACGCCGGCGGCACGAGGACAGAACGCAACACCGTAAATAAACGCAGATAACTTAAGTCTCACTGTCTCGCACAACAGTCGAGGAAGAAATGCACCGCGGTATAAAAATAGATGGTCTTGACTCTTGGAACTCAGGACACTCAGGCTGAGTGCATTGTTAAGAAAGTCTATTTCAAAGTGTCGTCATTGTCGCCAAAGAAGCGTCCAAAAATGTGCATGATACCATGAATATAGTGAATGGACTATAGGTGGATGAAATGTTTGGAGACTCACCTGATTCAAATTGAAAACTTTCCAACATTTAGCCTCGCACATCGATTGCACGACGATGTCATGGCGTCGCGACGCCATGTGCACCCACGCATTGTTCTTCGGCACTGTTTGCGATTTGTTGGCGGGCGCGCACGGCAGCTGGAGCAGCAGCAGCACGCCTGCAGACTGCACCAGCGTCAACACTGACGCGCCGCGCATGCTGCTTTGAGACTATACTACCCACTGGCGAGTTAGATCCGCATCCCGGTACTTACCTACTTTCCTCACCTATATTAACGGATTTAAATGTATCGCCCATCGGAGCAGGCGCACGCCGGCGGGGGCCCCGGCGCTACCCATGCCCACGCACACACACACCAACCGCCGCCGCCAACCAATCAGCGGCCAGAGCCCACCTTTACATCAACCGATCAACCGATCAACCGATCAACCGAAAGAAATCGCGGCGGTAAACCGCTCTCCAGTATATATGTATTAGGTTACGTATATTCTGACCACACCATACACATGCACATGACATGATTACATCGATTACATATTAAACTAAGTGTTTGAGCTGTTGACATTTACAAATCGAATAAAAACTCGTCTTCATCCTTCGCTATCGTTGTGGACGTGATGCGAACTGTTGTGGCGGTGGTGGTTACTTTTTTGCACCAGCTGCCGGTGCATCTGGCGCTGCTGGCGCTGCTGGCGCTGCTGGCGCTGCTGTGGTGGTTGCAGCGCCTGCACCGCTTGCGCTAGTGGTCGTTGCCGGCGCTGCGGTCGTCGTCGCGTTTGTAGTGCTACTCGTCATGGCGCTAGCTGTCGTTGCCTCGTCGCTATCGTCGTCCTCGCAGAATAAATCGCAGAACGATTGGAAGAATATGTCGCCGCTCGAGTCATCACAATCTTCGCAACAATATCCAAACTAAAATATATGTAAACAACAAAGAATATATTAAGTGTATATTTGGTTGCCTATGTTTACTTACAGTATTCACATGCTGCAAGCTGATGGCAAGCAGAGCAGTAATCAATAACAAACGACACAGCATTTTCGCTCTTTTACTTTTTACTTTTTACTTCAGATTTCAGATTACAGATTAAGAATCACAGCGACAGCATGCACCTAATTTATATACTAGCGTTCACCACTCAATTATTAAGTGTGTCTAAGCTGAAACAATTGTAACAATTGAAACAATTGATTATTACACCTTCGCTCCTTCAAGTTCTTTGCAGTTTTGCATTCAGTTCATCACGTACGCAATAAGGCCTTGCGTTTTATGCATCTATAAAAGCATGCGTTGCTGCGTGCTGAAAAAATAAGGCAATTTGTAGCTAAATAACAAGTAACATTGGTTGCAGCACGCGTTGCCACCACTTCAATGGCAAATGCCAAACAAAACATTTTCCATTTTTCACGGTGCACTTACGTTGATTTACAATGCGTTGTTGCAAGTGGCATTGTACATTGTGACCTTTTGTGATAAACTTTGTTTTTGTGCAATTATTTACGGCTTATCACACTGTTGAATAGTTGAATCCAACATTCGAAAAAATGAAAACACTGATATAGTGTTTAGGAGATAGGCAACTTATTTAACACTTAGCTAGGTTATAAAAGTTTAAGGTTAATTGGAATGTGTTTTGATGTTTTAAGCATAGACTTTAAACATTTATGATTTTGAATTATTTTTTCTGCATGCGTAAAATATACAATAGACTATCCCTCGTGTCGAATGGTTGAATTACCATCGACGGTTGGCGCGGATGGGAAAAGAAACCGCACAGCGTCCGAACACCGCCTTAATAGATTGTTATGATGCCGGCAATAATATCAATCACGATGTTTTACCGACGCGCCGCATTAATGTCATGTCGAAGAGCGAATTCATAGTTCGCCAGTAGTCGTAAAGAACTTATATTCTTCTCGCCATGCAGCTTTTTGCCCACCAACCAGGCGCAAAATGCAATTCTTGGCCGGCTGCTTTTCGGCCGCGCTTTATTTTGCATTTTTACGTCTGCATTGTTTCAAACGGCCACAGGGACAGTCAAAAGTTGGCGCGTTTGCATGTCGTCAATTTTAAGCGCGCTGATTTACGTCGACGGGCTCGTTTATGACGAAAATCCAGCCCGCCCGGACTGTTGCTTGCATAAACCCGTCGAAAAAAAAATGAGCGACAAAAAACTCGGGGAACCACAAAAGGAACAAAAGTAAAACAAAACAAAAATAAGAAATATGCAACACAAAAAGCACGAAACATTATTTTCTTTGTGGTACAGGTAGAAAAACGTTTGATTATGCTAATTTGCTTCTTAATTCTCTTCTCAGGTAAAATATGTTTACAAGCTTGCACAATCCAATCCATTCACGAATCATGAGCGTTTTGATTCACCGAATTCTCAGCGGTAGCCCATTACACAAATATTTCCGCACAAAAAACTCCATTCCGCTTGATTAGCCGATTACTGACGTCCTTCGCTTGTCTCATTCTTACGCTCAATCAGACAATTTGCTTCCTCTTCGTAGGATTTTTGTTGAATCTTGAAATCTTGTAAAACAAACAGCGACATGTATTTCACCGTGCAATGGCTGATGAAAATCATTTGAAATAGATTTCGATTAGAAAACTCGAGATTTATTTGACTGTTGGCATGATGGTGGGCCATAGGTATAAATTAGTCGCTTGAATAGTGATGAATAATTTCCTCTTTGTGCGGTGCGTGTATGTTATCGTAGAGTTAATTAACATAATTTACATTTCACCGCCGATTTCTATTTAGATTACCTACACATTTTTGCTTTTACTGATTTCCTTTGAGATTTCGCACCAAACACCATTTCTGACTCTCCGACATCATTATTAGCTTCTTGCGCAACAGTGCAACAGTGCAAAGATGGATGAATCCAATGAAGACGCTAACCTCAAAAGTATCAAGCGTTTCAAGTTATCCGAAATTCTACAAACAAAGTTGAACCATTTTAAATACTACACTGAAAATCGATTTTATAAAGCAAAGCAATCGGTATACCAGTTTCAAGAAGTAACCAAACTACGTTTAGAATACATTTTATTGAGAATCCTGGTTTCCTTACCGATGATATTTGAAATTTTGTGTTTGGAAGTTCCATCAGTGAAAAATTACCATGGAATGCCAGGATTGTATCTGATTTATTCCCTTTTTATAATTATGTTCTTCTTGGCGAACTTGATGATTAATATATTTACCTCGCCAAAGAGTCACATAAACTTGGCGTTGGATGTTTCTTCAGAACTGTTAACATGTGTATTTTGCATTTTGGCCATTGTCAGTGCGATTATATCAAGTCGTAAGAAACGTGTGAAATTCTACGTTATTCTGCAAGAAGTTGATGAGTGTTTGAATGGAACATTTGGCATTCACTTTCAGGACCATTACTCAGTATCCTTGATTATGTTTGTGCACTTGCTACTTGCACTGAGGTGCTTTGGAAATGCCTATAATCCAGCAAGATTTGGACTTCCAGTCAAAGAATATTTCATTGGACTGATGGCGATTCAAATGGTGCATGTTTACGACACCCTGTGGCTGCGACTGTGGAAACTGAACCAAAAGCTGAGCGGTGTTGATCAATATTTAATGTATCTTCAGCGTGATGGTAAATGCAAAATAGGAGCGCTGCAAACGTCCATGTTCAAAGCTAATTTGGATCTGGTGTATTTTATGCGAAAGTATGACATGCTCAGTGATTTATTGATGCTTTCGCTGGTGATTTACGCCAAGTTCATGGGGTTATTGAAGATGCTATGCGCCGTGTACGCCTTGAAATGTCTTCATGTGCTGGTTGAAAGCCTCAAGGGCACAGACCACAGAGCAATGGCGGAATTAGGATTTATGTCTGCTCTGAGTGATGGCATCTTATTTCTGGTAAGTTACGAACTTATTTAAAATCCGAGCCGTGATGGCAGTGATTTGGTGCAGGTTGTCGCTGAATGGATTGCGTCGAAATGTCACCGCGCCGCCGGCGAGCTGACGACGTGCGGGCGAATTGCAACAAAGTTGCAATCTTTACTGCGCGCCGCCGGCAATTTGCGCACCATGGAGGAAATGCAGGAATTCGTCGCCTGCGTGCCGCTGCTGCAGGCGGGCGTCCAGCAGCGCGCCGCACACTTTTTGCGCGCGGCTACTGCGCGCACATTGATCGACGTTGCGCGTGTGGTCATTTCCTACGGAATCGTCGGGTTGCAATTTAATTAAATTAACGCTCAGACCTCTGTCACAGTCACAATCACAACGTTTATTTCACATCTGCACAGCACATTGGCAGAACACCGTTATAGCTGTTAAAACTCTTCACTCCTTCGCTCATTTATGAAATGTTCATTTGGTTGCATACGTTGATTGCTCAAACTAACCCTCTGATTCCGGCTGATATTTAATAAGCTCATCAGCAGCAAAATTTATGATGCGTTTAATCGGTACTATCGCCCAACCACCACTCAACGCTCAGAGCTCACAATCACAACGTTTACTTGACATCAACCCAGTTAGCAGAACACCATTACAGCTGTTAAAATCTTCAGTCGTTTATAAGATGTTCATTTGGTTGCATACGTTGAATGCTCAAACTAACTCTGCTAAACGTTTAAGTTAAGCGTTTTAGCAAAGAATAGTCATAATTTAATAATTTTAATGTTGGCTAGCTCCGGCTGACGTTTAATAAGCGCATCAGTAGCAAAATTAATGACGCGTTTAATCGACACTATAAATTACAACTTCATATCCAATTATTATACATAATCAGTATTCGAACAGCAGCTAAATCTGCATGTTCTTTTGCGCAAATGCAACAAATTGCACGTTGTGAACGTACGTAAAACTAAAGCACAGGCACTGTAGTAATAAATGATTTGATTGGCGTTAATATATCGCGCGCTTTGTAGTAATTTGCGCCGCCAAGCCGATCGCATCAATTTGAAATCGGCTGGCAGTCGCAGGCAAAATGAAACAAAAAAGAAGTGCCGAATGCCAAAGGTTGCTGCGCCATCGGCCACTTTTGGAGTCGATCAATTTTTATTACGTAAAAGTGCTGTCCTCCCGGCTTACTCCGGTTAATTACAATTCGCCAAACCAGCGTCGGGATTTTCATGCGTCATGCCAAAAGATATTCAATAATAAATGAGATGGTAACGCCCGAAACAATGACGGACGGCGATGTCGATTAAAATTCAAATCGTTGTCATTTTTTATTGAAACCAATGAAATTAACGGTTGCACACAAAATAGCGTAGCTGAAAATGCTGGTTGGGTGTATCTTCGATAGGGCCGTGAATTTGATGCTCTTGCAGGTCGCGTGATTTTTGCCACGTGACGTTACACCGTTGACAGTTCAAGGTCACCCATTGCTTTTTCAATCACTCATTATTGCATGTAAAATTCTATCAGTGGCCATTACTCGGAATACAGGACATGTTGATTAAAACCATAGATATATCAAAATACAAACAGCAACCGCATGGAATAATACGCAGTGGAAAAGCATTGCGTGCCCCACATAGCAATTATTATATATATATTACCCATTTTTTCATTTTTGGTAAATAAAACATTACACACGCTATCAGGGAGGAAAATAACAAATAGAAGAGAATAATCAATTGAATCGCACACTCGTCCTGCGCTCAATATGACTAAATACGATAATAAGCTACTATCGGTTCTAAGTGCTCTATTTGCACTCAGTGCACCAGAAAATCCAACTTTCGAAATCCTCAGTGCTATCTACGGTTGTCTTATTATATTGTTCCTTCTCGCTAGTCAGATGGGAATATTCGTACTCAAGTTCCAGCATACTTATCCACAGTATACCAATACGATGATGGTGTTGGACGTGTTGCAGTGTTCGATAATGGTGTTGCATAATTGCGCCGCCATTTTTCGGTCAAACTGGCACAATGACAACTATGTGCAGGCAACGCTCAATCGGATCAAAAGGGTGTTGAAAGTGCACACTGTGCATTCCTACAAATACATCGAGGTAGTCAGTGCACACTTTGTCGTTGTGATACTGTTAATCTTCCTCTTGCTAACACCAATGCATCAGGAACTTGGTGTTTATAAACTCCTGAATGATCTATTTTTCGGTTTTAATATTTGGTTGGAGCTGCTGGTTGTGATGCAGATATTCTACACCAATAGAATGATAATGGATAATTTCAAGCAGCTGAACCTTGGAATTGTCGACTTTGTCTTTAAGGAATCCATTTTGACAGTTGGGAAGAACGCTGTGGACAGGGCAAAGCACCAACGGATTTGCTTCTTTATCAAAGTACACAGCTCTTTGGCAGAGATAATGTCAATTACGTGCGATAACTTTGGCATTCAGCTGTGCCTTCTTTGTGCGTTGGTAATTGTTGTGACGATCCAAGGCGTCAATGTTGCACTGAAGACAGCAATGAATTATTGCAGTTATTTTGATGAACATTTGCATTTGATATCGACCATTTTGGGAATTGTGGTGATCATTCACATTGTACGTATATGATGAACACACTGGCGGCCATTTTGTGAACATTTGTTTCTTTCAGTTGTTTATATGTTTCATAGTATTCTCAAGCTCACATATTCACGACGAAGCAAAGAAGTCCAGCTCGATACTTTCAAGACTTCTCATTGACCTCGAAACGTTACCAGAGGAAGTTCCTCTAAAGAAACTGCTACTAATATTCATCAATTATTGCAAATGCTCGGATCATTTCTATTCTGTACTTGGATTTATTGACATTAACCATGAAACTATACTGATTTTATTAGAATGTTTCAGTTTGTTTATTGTATTAGTGCTACAATATCCATGAAATAAAAATCTTTACTACCATTAATTATACAGATTTCTTAAGAATTTTCAATGATTGGCTTTCGGATGATTGTGATGATTATTCACGACACGGTTGAACTCGACGATCACAGCAATAAAACTCGAAATCCCTATGAAAGATCCATAAATAAACTTTCTTCCCAAGGTGATAAATCCTGCCTGGAATCGGGGCTTGTTATTTGAGATGTGATGCCATAGTGATATCAATTCGCTATAGACAAGTTGCTCAGCCAAGGACTCCTGGATCTCAGAGATGACTAATATCTGCTTGTAGATCATATTGGCGAATTTGGAGACTTCTTCGGTGATGTCATCACATGAAAGTATCATCCATGTTTGCAATCCCTACAAACATACAGAAATCAAATCCGCGGTAGAAGAGAATTTACTTCGATCCTCACATAAAAGTATCCAGCTGTTAACATCTGTAAGCATAGCACCCATCCATTATTCGAAGCATGTTTCTGAGGGTACTGCACAGCGAAGTTCATGGCTTCTATTAGTTCGAATAAAACAACCCCCATGGCGAATAAAAGTGGCCATCCGAAGATAACATTGTAGTAATAGCAAAGAGAATAGATATCTTTGTATTTTTGTGATGCCTCTACAACGTTGGCGATGTCATTTACATTTGCCTTGGTGTTGAGGGCAGTTTTCGTCCATCCGGTCACAGTGAACAAACCCTTGTTACTCTCGCGCATCTCGGCTGCCGGCAGAAGGAGGAAACTGTTCATATGATCCAGCAATTGGTTGCTAATGAAAACAATCAATTTCTTGATCTGCTTCATCGAGTAGATGATGTATAGAAATTGTGTGGTAATGAAGTAGTACTGGAGGTAGTTGAAGAAGTAATAGAAAATGGCGGCGTGGTAGAAATGGTACAACCTGACGTAACTATCAAATGTTATCAAGATGATGAAGATACCGTGAACTAAAAGTATCACACTCAGATCTTTCATGTTCCCATGTGGATTTGTTGACTGCAACTCTTGGTCATTCTCATGTTTTCTTTCTTGGTTACCATTTTGAGGTGTATCTTGTGCTTCGTTGGTTGCTCCTCTTTGCTCGGTATTTGCATGTAGTAACGTTAACTTGTTCATGAATTTGTTGCCAACGTAATAGCAGAGCAAAGAACTGATGATGTTACATCCACACAGAGCGATGTTCGCAAACGTATCGGCTATCAACATGGAGAACTCCAGTTTCAATATGGCGCAGCGGCCATATGTAGCAAATATAAACTGCGCTAGCATCAAGCAGGTCAAAAAGAACACGTAGAAGATGTGACTGTTTGATGAGTCGACACGAAATGCAACAACGTCTAGAGGTGGATAACAGTTGGTGTAGGTGCATATTTGATAGAGGACTTTTAGAGGTGTTGTTTTTAACATGGCGGATACTCATTTGTTACCAAGTCACATGTGGGAATGGAAGTGAACATATTGATGGAAGTAGCATATTAACGAAAGTGGTGGTCATAGTAATGTTGGTGACACGCAATGTAGGAGTTGGCCTTGTACTTGTGCTTCAATCAGAATCAATATTTTGTGTTATTATTTATACAGATTCACAATTTCAATCAATTGACTATAGACAGTCCACTCTCCAATAGTGGTTGTTGAAAATTCGTTCAATATAGTATATTCACTCCAGTATAGGAGTACTAATTACATAAAATTGAATCATTTTGGAAATATCCTAACGTAGTCATTTTCTTAATAAAAGAATTCGCAACACATTATACCCTCAACAACGGCGATGTTATATGTCTAAGACACTGTATAAAATTATATTCGTCGCGTGTCGCACGTCGCATGTCATACAGTTAGTTGTTAGTTTTTTTCATGGCTCAATGTGCGTGCTAATCGCTTAAATCAACATTCAACATTGCTCAACGTTAGATCAACCAACGTCTGACATCCCTGAAGATACCGTAAACGTTTCCGTCAGACATGCCACAGGCCCACAGTTTTATTACACTTCACTTCACTCGAACTTGTTGATTGTTATTGCTTCCAGGTTCCAGGAGCTTATCGATTCGTGATATCAGATTGAGCACACTAAACGGACACTTCTTCTTGTATCGTTTGCAATGCTTGTGCAGCTTGCCGTACATTTCGGCGCTTTCATAGTCGGTGAGAGTTTCCGACTTTGACGTCGAAGGCCTATTAAATATAAAAATATATTTATATGTTTACTACAAAATGTGAGACTTACGTTAATATTATGTGAAGAATATCAGCTAACACGCCATTATTCTCCATGGAATGTTCAGATGCTTCACATATCGCACGAAGGAGGCAATCTTTGCCAGAAAATCCGTGGCTAAAATAAAGTCACCAAACCTATAGTAATATGGGTAATATGTGATTGTTCTAAAATTCTAAATGGTTAAGTTTACCTGACAAGCTTATGCTCCATTGCATCATAGACATATTTCCGTGCGAAATTAAATGATCGCTGGACTATCGGCGGGAAATCATATGTACTGTCATTCGCTGGTAGCACGTAGTTAGCTTCGAAATTATAGGACACGAACACGTTGTAATTGTCTAATTCTAATGGCAATGCTAAGGCAATAAAAAGCTGTAAGCAATGGTCTATTATTAATTCGGTAAATTCAAATTTTCAGTAAATCCAGTATTTCCCAAACTTTTTATTCGCGCTGTTACACAATAACACAATGAAATGTCGGTACATAAATTTTATGATATCTTTTTCTTTCGCGAACTACAATTGGGGAAACACTGTAGATGTAGAGTTTAATTTGAAACTAAACAATATCTTCATATGAAAAAATATTTTCCTTACTCCCATGAAAGGACCTCCATATGGAAATCTAACAGGATTTATAATGTGTCCATCGCTATCACATTGATTTATTTTGTAGAACAATAAAATACTAATGATGAAAACACTGAAACAAAGAATTTATATTTTTTCAATTGTTGTATTTCCAAAAATTATTTTTAGAAATAAAAATATTACCGTACTAAATTTAGTTTGTTGTACATTTTGAACTTTATGGTAAAAACTAAAACCACGTTTTATACACTTTCATACTTCTTGTCAAGTCGAGGACTACGCACAGTTTGCTATCTCATGCTCTTCCGTTTTCATCGAATGCCACATGCTGACGACAACCCGAGAAGTGTTAATTATGGTATAATAGCATACATCCACATAATGTCTACTATAACTGTTCACAAGTAGAAGAAGAATTACGTGTCGAACATGTGTAAGCCATAAATACGTCATAATCATTAACTCTTTTAGACTTCTGTTCAGATGTATATCAGAAGCTTATGCTTAAAACACATGCATGTTTGAACTAGTTATGGTGTACATATTCAGATTCAAAGAAATTTGTTTGGCAACTTTTTAGACATGTTAATTTAAAATATTACTACCTTACAGTCTTACCATTTAATAATTAGGATTTTTATGAGTTTAACAGCATAAAACTATGGTTATACTAATTACCATTAGCACACTCTGCTTGAAAGGTAAAAGTACTGTTAAACCGTTTTTGTTAAAGTGGTTATTTTCACAATTTTTTTTTTCACAATGTTTTTATCTGAACTCTAAAGATATAACACCATCTTAAAACGGTGTTGGTAATTTTCGCTGTGATTAAGATGATTTTTCTTTCTATACATTGTTTTCTGTTTTCTGAAGAGACGACTCAAAGTGATACTTGGAGTCTATGGAGACACATTAGAATTATAATTATTCAGATTTAGCAAACTTAATTCGCGGAATCTGAATTATATACGTCGAAATTCATTTGGTAGCGGAACTCCTCTTACTTTAGTAGAATTGTTCACTGCCTTTAAAATAAATTCCGTTCTTAAAAGTGAACATTTATGAAATATTTTGAGGATGTCGGCCTTTACAAAACAAAAGTATTTTTATTAATGACTGATTTCAAAAGATTAATTTCTTTATATCTCAAATCTTATATTTTATTTCCAAAAAATATTCATTAGAAAATATTAACAAGTAAAAACTTATCATTCCATACATTCCATAGACAAATTGATATTAAGGATATTATAGAGCTTCGCCAATCCAACTGATTAAACTTAGAATGCTAATAGTACAATTTTTGTTGTAGGCATCACAATTGCGTTGGCGACCTTTGACTTCTGCCAACTCGTAGTCATCAGTAATATTATCCTTCGAAGTTGATGGTCTAAAAAGACAAACAGATAAGTATCCACATTAAAGAAATAAAAACAATTCCAATTAGGCAATACTTCTTCTTAATGGGATTAAAATTTTGTTTACTAATGAAAATTCAATAATTTACATCGTTGACATCAGCCACTGATGTGTTCACTGTATTTACTAGTACAATTTGTGTCATATTTCTTCCATATCTACATTTTTCACGTTTACCGAAATACTTTGTAGAATTATTATTTAGGCAAATCTGCTTACGTAAAAATAACGTGTAATATATCTCCCATTACACCATTAAGTTGAAGAGTTTCCTCCGATGCTTCACAAATCGTTCTCAACAGACAATTTTTTCCAGAGAAACCATACCTTAAAAAGAAGGAAATAATAATTTATTCACTTCTCAATGCAAAGGTCTGCTCACATTTTCATCTTCGATTCAATCGCATCATACACGAAACGGCGCTCAAACATCTTCCCTTTTCTTACGATCAATGGAGGATATTCATATTGCACCTGCTCGTTGGGTAGTATATAATTAGCTTCGAAATTGTACGCCAGGTATGTGCTATGTGATTTCTCTAATGGCAATGCCACCGCAAGAAATAGCTTCAACAAAAAATTATTTCAAAATTGATTTTGTATTTTGTAAATAGTATGTAATATTTAACTACTATATGTTTTGATTATTTTATTTTCCGGAATAATAGGAAATTAACCAAATATTATATTGTAAAATAGGCCTATTACCTCAAACCGATCAATAAAATAATCAAAACATTTGAATAATAAGGGATACTAATACAAAATAGTATTTTTTGCATTGATTTATTTTGGAACTTACTCCCATGGTACTCCCACCTGGAAAATGAAATTTCCAATTTTCACTTAAAAGATTTCCAGCTCCATCGACATAATAAATATTAAAGGTTACCAAGACTGCGATGTAGAAAGCCCTTAAATACAGAATTAACACATTGAAAGTTGAAAACTCAGGTATACCTACAAATAATGAACTTACATGTTAATCATATTTTCACCGAACATTGTTTCAAGTTGCATGTCCATTTCCAACTGGGTATTATCTGTTCAACGGCAATGTAGATGGTAGTTCTGTCAGGTCGTGATTAATCTATTAGTGTCTGTTGTGGGCCTATTCTCCTGTTCTCCCCACTACGGACTTTGTAGGAAATTAGCCTCGTTCGTGTTTTATTGTCTTTTCCAAGGCACTAATCAATAACTGTACCACCGGGTGATGAAGTAACTGGACTGTTATTTGTGCACAGAAATTATTTCAATCATTAGAAATGAGTGCAGAATGCTTCAATGCGTGTATATTTAATTTGAACTCTTCGAAAATATAAATACTATCCTAAGAAGCTTAAGCTCAAGATCGAAATTGTATTAAAACAATGAAATACGAAATGATAGATGTTATCGTCGGGAACACCAAGGAGTAATTAAAGCTGAAGAATCCAGCTGCTGTGAATTCCGGCGCTTGAAGATGTCCTTGTAGCGCAAGGTCTTTAGCTCTTTTTATGAAGTCTTCATCTTTGCTCTCTACGATTAGGGTATAGCAAATTGTGGGCATCTTTGCTCCTTCACGTTTTGTCCTGTCACATGCTGATATAACGGTGATCATGTGGATCTAAAATTGACGATCTTTAGAAATGCAATGTTGCAATGCAATGTCTATTGCCCACTCACAAATGGTATTGTAAACCATATAGCGCACAAAATATATAAATGGTAATCTAGGCTTTGGTCCAAGAGCTTGGTACCTCCTCCATAGACCAAAGCCAAGTTTAGCGGCATCAACAGATTGATGATTAGCTGTACTTGAAGAACAACTAGATGCCAGCCGAAGATCTCGTTGAAGTCGTTGACGCAGTTTGCGAGTTTGGTATAGATCTTACTGATGTACTCCAAACTCCAAGGGTGATGAATTTTGTACTCGCTTTTGGCGGATTGGCAGTAACCTCCTAAGGTTCGTGAAACGACGAATATATTCTCACCGGATTGCAGGTTTCCAAGGCTCTGACTCTTAACGCCATCATTGACAACCCCATGTCCATTAGCGTCACTGCTGCCATTGCCATATTGTTTCAACACGTAGTTGATGGCTTCGATCTTGTACTGGATCATCAGCACGTAGTTCCGAATGAGTAGCACTGCTACCATGATGCGATAGAACTGCAAGTCCCTGACTAGCGTGTACTGACTAACCTCCCAGCCCAACGTGTGTGTCCACTCCCACAAATTATACATTACATAAGCAAAATATACCAAATGGCCGATGCACAGCTCCAAGTAAAATGTTCGACGCTCGGAGCGTTCGTCCTTTCTGACATGACGAATCAAGGTCTCCAGGTGCTGCAGCTGCTGGAGGAAGTCATACAACCGTTCGCCAGCAAGAAAGTTGATATTCACAATGGCAGATAAGTTGGTCACGACAGTGGCCAAATCCGAGAGTACCAACATCACGTAGACCGAACTATCCAGAGAATTGACGTAGATGATCTTACCATACAGCCCATAGGCGAACTCGGCGAGAATGATCAGCAGCGCGATGATACCGAACACATAATGGCGGCCGCACTTGGCCATCGTGTGCGTGTGAAACGACGGCCATATTCCCATATACTTCGCAATCACATGCAACGGTTTTAGTGTAGCCAAACTTATCTTGACCATTGTCATGTCTGATTGATTTTCATCCACGACTGGTACACCTTCATGCGTTGTGCGTGAACGTTTTGCTTTGGTTTCACTGGTCATTAAAAAAAACTCGTTTCTCACTCCAGAGGTAAAGGTAAACAACTAACTTATTCAGTACCAAAAGTTGAACGAACACATACACAACTGACTATTCAGAGCAGCTTGTGTGACATCTCACAAGGATTGTAATTTTGTTGTGTTTTTTTTTCTATCATCATTTAATTACTCAACGACAGTCTCTACATGTTCTAGTCGCACACGATAAATTAATTTGTCATTTCCTGCACTTTGCATTAGTTTATAATTTGCTTGTTTGCTCAGGACAAAGGTGGTCGTAGATGGGCGCGTCGTAGATGCTTTCACGCATGTAATTATGTGCGTTGTGACATGACAAATATTTGCCCCCAGCTCGGTTATTTATTTACTCAGGTATCTACTGAGTGCCTGTTTATCATACAATTATAATCCATTTCAATCTATCGCACGACCATCGATCCATTGACATTAAGCTTTAGATGTACAAGCACTCACAGTTTTTTTCCTTTAATTATGCAGTCGTGGTATTTGTGGTTCTTCTTTATTATCAAATTATCAGCCACAGCAAATGTAGTACATCCAGCAATTATATGTCATAAAATTTGGTACAAGAATCGAACAACTACATGTTCAATAAATGTTTAAAACACAACGAGCGTTAAATCGATTTTTATTCGACAGCATAATTGATCAAGATAACGGAATTATCTTCAAACAAATTACTTAAGGAACTTTAACATAAAGGTAGTCACACGGTTTGCAGATCCAGTTCTTGTTTGTGCAATCCATAGACATAGTACAAGATCTTTGATCCTTTAATACTGAAATAAGATTACATTGTCGCCCACTTTATGGCGTAATAATCATTATTCATTAAAGAAGCACTTAGTATATTTCTGCTAGGTATATCCCTTTCAAACAAGTAGGATCTCAATTAAACTGGATCCATTACAGTTATGACTCTAATTATACAAATGTGTTTGTAAACTGTGTCCAAGCTCCTCAGTTCTAATCCATCATTTATTCTGTTTGTAAAACTTGAACAAACATGATTACTACTAATAATAAACCTGCAAGTGTCCAAAGTTATCTTACCGTAAAGTCTTACTATCCATTACATAAAATTGCACAGTACTTAGCATTATTCCCAAATGTTAATTTATCCTCCTTAAAAGATCATCCATGTGACAGTCATTTAACCTATATGATTCCGAATATCATGATCATGTCCATGTGTTTCTTCTTCTTGATTTATTCCCGATATCGAATCTTCTATGGTGAAATGGTTCCGACAGCATATTTTGGTTTCATCATTTCAGACGCGTTGATTATGGCCCAAAACATGTTTGGCATCATCCATGCTTATATCGCACGCAAAGATATTCTGCGCATGATGGCACTCTTTGAGAAGTTAGCAGACCTGATGAAAACGATCAAATCTCCAGTGTTAAGTGATATTTCAACGAACTTTAAGAGAAGGTTTTACAGTGAATTCATATGTTCTCATATTGTGAACGTCATCTATTTGGGGTTGAGCTTTTATGAATGGCACTACCTTCTGGGTTTTGAGGTGGCCATTTCAACATTTGTTAAAGATATCCTGTATTATCATATTATGATCTCGTCCACCATGATGCGATATTATATGCACTTGATCAAGTATCAGGTGCGTGTGTTCAAGCATGTGTTGAAGAACCTCGCTGCTGAGAAGAATCCCGGTTATTTCATATTCGTCCTTGAGTCTCATTGTCCATTGCCCACGGAGCGATTCGATTGGTCCGTGGGAAAGGTCCACAATGCCTTCGGGCTAATCTTCGAGATCATTGAGACCTTTAACAAGACATATGGCTGGACGGTATTGGCATATTTCGTAAATGTGATACTGAATATCATAATGCCAATCAATTTGATGCTACTCTATGGGAATGGTTCCAGGGAATTGATGGGTGTGAAGTTTGACTTCGTTTTTAATTTATTGTGCCTAATGTGGATATCATTTCCAATTGTAATGATAGTTAAATAGTTAAGCTTTTTACAATGTTAATGTGTGTGTGTTTGGTTGCAGTGTGTTGGGATCATGCTTCTGTCAGCAGGACAGCAAACCACGGCAGAAATTAAGGAGATCCCAAAAATATGCCTGAGTCTTGGAAGGCAAGTTGATCTTAGAACCAAAAAGGAACTCGAAGAGCTAGCAACTCGAGTCATCATGTTGGATCCTCATTTTGAAGCAGCTGGGTTCTTTGTTGTTAATTTTAGAGTCTTTTCTTCAATGTTAGCCGCTATCATTAGCTATGTAATTGTGTTGATCCAATTTAATAGCATGACATAAATCGGAAATTATTCATCATTTCTCTCATAGTCAATGGAAGTGACCAATATTATTGACCTGGTAACCCAAAAACCGTTCACCTTGCTGACCTTCACCTTGCTATAATTTCCTGTATTGTTGTTTTGTCATTTTTTCTTATCTACGATCCTTTCTTCGTTCCAGTGAACTAATTATGTTATCGTCCCATCTCCAACAAATTAGTTAGTGGAGCAATCATCGTCTCCGTCAACGTCATCATTGTATTCATATTTAAATTCAGTTTGTATAGACTTCAGATTGAACTTTGCACAATGTCAATTATGGGTTTGAATTTTAGATGGACAGGATGCGATACATGATACTCTCCGGTACTATATGATTTGATCCCGTGACCATTGGATCTACAAGAAAGGTGTTTACCACTGATCTACCGACCCGGCCCACTCTATCAAATTATTGACATTTTAAAGAAGCACTTACTATAATTCTGCTAGATCCATTTAAGACAAGTAGGATCGCAATTAAACTGGAGCAAGTACTTTTATGACACTAATTATACAAATGTGTTTGAAAGCATGTCCAAGCTCCTCAATTCCGATCATTCATTCTCCTTGTAAAACTAGAACAAACATGTTTACAACTAACAATAAACCGAGAAGTTCCGAAGGTTATCAATCAATAAATACCTACTATGCATTGCATAAAATTGCAAAGTACTTAGCATTATTCCCAAATGTTAATTTAATCTCCTTTAAAGATCATCTATGTGCCCGTCATTTAACGTATATGGTACCGAATATCATCTTCATGTCCATGTGTTTCTTCTATCAGATTTATTCCCGATATCAAATCTTCTATGGTGAAATGGTGCCGACAGCATATTTTGGTTTCACCGTTTCAGACGTGGTGATTACGACCCAAAACATATATGGCATTATCAAAGCTTATACCGCTCGAAAAGATATTCTGCGAATGATCGCACTCTTCGAGAAGTTAGCAGAGCTGATGAAAACGATCAATTATTCTCCAGTGCTACGTGACATTTCAACGAAATTTAAAAGAAGATTTTACACTGAATTCCTAGTTTCTAATATTGGGTGCTGTATCTTTATTGGGTTAAACTTTTACGAATGGAAGCACTGTCTGGGTTTTGAGGTCGGCATTTTGATATTTCTCAAAGATATCCAGCATTATCACATTATGATCGCGTCCACTATGATGCGATATTACATGCATTTGATCAAGTATCAGTTAAGGGTCTTCAAATATGTGTTAAAAAACCTAGCTGTTGAGAAGAATCCCGAGTATTCCATATATTTCCTTGAGTCTCGTTCCCCATTGCCTACGAAGAGATTCAAATGGTCTGTGGGAAAGGTCCATAATGCCTTCGGGCTGATCTTTGAGATCATTGATACCTTTAACAAGACCTTTGGCTGGACGATATTGGCATTCTTCGTAAATGTGATTCTGAATGTCATAATTATTATCAATATGATGCTACTCTATGGAAATGGATCCGAAGAACTGTTGGGTGTAAAATTTGACATCGTTTTGAATGTAGTGTGCCTAATCTGGATATCATTTCCACTTGTAATAATGATATTTAAAAAAGCCAGCTATTGAAATAATTAATGTGTGTGTTTGGTTGCAGGGTGTTGGGATAATGTTACTGTCAGCAGGGCAGCAAACCACGGCAGAAATTAAAGAGATCCCAAACATATGCCTTATTCTCGGTAGACAAGTTGATCTTAAAACTAAAAAAGAACTCGAAGAACTAGCAACTCATGTGAATATGTTGGATCCACATTTTGAAGCAGCTGGTTTTTTTGTGGTCAATTTTAGTGTGATTTCTTCAATGATAAGCGCAATCATTACCTATATCATTATTCTGATACAATTTAATAATATGAAATAAATCATAAATTAATTTTTTCACCGATCGCCCGAAATGTGTCATATTCTGGCATTGATCTGTCTTCGAAAAGTTGCACTTTTCTTTACATGCCCAGAAATGTTAGCGCTATGACACTTTTACGGCCGTTGCGAAAAAGGAGAAAGCGAGACTAGCTTTCGGGGAACAAAGATGTATCCATCTGGGGGATGATACATACAAAAAGAAGTTAATAGTCGTCTCATTGGCGAAATAATAATTTGCTTAATTTTGTACAATTTACATAAAAAGCACACAGAAATACTCTCCTGCTCTAAAGGATTTGATCCCACGACCATACAATAGACGATAGACAACAAAGATGGTAACGACAGAGTCACCAAGCCGGTCCACTTAAACCTGTAATAATCATAACTGTAGACATTTTAAAGAAGCACATAATATAATCCTACTATATCTATTTACGACAAGTGTAGTACAAGCTGTCCGGTTGTAACTGCGATTATGTCTTTGTTCTGTACACTGTCACTGGTGGAATAAACAATGACAGAATTTAACCATAATGGGCCAGTCTATAATACTAAACGCATTATAGGATCTCAAATATACTAGATACAATACAATTATGAGACTAATTATATAAATGTGTTTGAAGCATGTCCAAGCTCCTCAATTCCGATCTATCATTCATTCTGCTTGTAAAACTAGAACAAACATGTTTACTTCTAACAATAAACCGGCAAGCGCCCAAAGTTATCTATCAGTTAATACTTACTATCCATTGCATAAAATTGCCAAGTACTTGGCATTATTCCCAAATGTTAATTTAATCTCCTTTAAGGAACATCTATATGACCGTCATTTAACATATATGATACCAAATATCATCTTCATATCCATGTGTTTCACCTACCTGATTTATTCCCGATATCAAATCTTCTATGGCGAAATGGTGCCGACAGCATATTTTGGTTTCACCATTTCAGACTTGTTGATTACGACCCAAAACATATATGGCATCATCAAAGCTTATACAGCACGCAAAGATATTCTGCGCATGATGGCACTCTTCGAGAAGTTAGCAGATATGATGAAAACGATCAATTATTCTCCAGTGCTACGTGATATGTCAACGAAATTGCAAAGAAGGTTTTACGTTGAATTAGTATTTTCTAATATTGGGTTATGTTTCTATACTGGGTTAAACTTTAACGAATGGAGAAACTGTTTGGGTTTTGAAGTCGCCATTTTGACTTTACTCAAAGACATCCTGCATTATCACATTATGATCGCGACCACCATGATGCGATATTATATGCATTTGATAAAGTATCAGGTGAGGGTCTTCAAATATGTGTTGAAAAACCTAGCTGATGGGAAGAATCCCGAACATGTCATGGTTTTCCTTGAGCCTCACTACCCATTGCCCACGAAGAGGTTTGAATGGTCTGTGGAAAAGGTCCACAATGCCTTCGGGCTGATCTTTGAGATTATTGATACCTTTAACAATACCTTTGGCTGGACGATATTGATATTTTTCGTAAATGTGATGCTGAATGTCATAATTCCTATCAATATGATGCTACTCTATGGGAATGGATCTGAGGAATTGTTGGGTGTGAAGTTTGACATCGTATTGAATTTAGTGTGCTTACTCTGGATAACATTTCCTCTTGTAATGATCTTAAAAAATAAGTTTGCTTTAAATATTTTCATGTGTGTGTTTGGTTGCAGGGTCTTGGGATCTCGTTATTATCAGCTGGGCAACAAACCACGGCAGAAATTACTGAGATCCCAAATATATGCCTTATTCTTGGAAGACAAGTTGATCTCAAAACTAAAAAAGAACTTGAAGAGCTTGCAACCCATGTGAATATATTGGATCCGCATTTTGAAGCAGCTGGGTTTTTTGAGGTCAATTTTAGTGTGATTTCTTCAATGTTAGGCGCTATCATTAGCTACATTATTGTGTTGATACAATTTAACGGCATGGCATAAACCATAAATGTATTTTTCCGCCGATAGCGAAAAGGGCTGCAAATTACCATTATTCATCGGTTTTCCTATCATCCATGAAATAGGCATACTATTAACAGCCTGGTAAACCAAAAATCATTTACCTTGTTGTTGATGTTTATAATTACCATTATTGTTATTTCACCTTTCTCCTATCTACCATCATTCCTTCGTTCCATTGCACTAATTATTTTATTGTAGCTTGTCCAACCAATTAGTTAGTAGAGCATTCATTAGCCGACATGAATGTCGAAGGGTTGAGCACACTTCATACTCTTGCGAATGTGCTGGGAATTACAGCAACCCTCAATCACAATGGGCTGCCTAGAAAACTATTGGATGTGTTCCGCGGCGTTTCATTCATCGTCTTCATTGTATCCATATTTACCTATAGTTCGTATGGAAAAGCTTACGTTTTCGGACAACATATGCACAAAGCTGTGCTTTGGACTTATACTCTATCGGAATTGATTGTTACGTTCATCAGTGTGCTAAGCATCTACATTCTGAACATTCGTTATGGACACCGGTTGCAAAATTTTCTAAAGCGGTTGCAACATCTGGAGAAATTCATGATCGACAAGGATGGGATTCACAAGGCAACTCGTCTACTTCTAATTGAACTTTGCGCTATGACAATTATGGGTTTAACGTTTGGATCTCTCGCTGGATATGTCTATTGGACATATTTAGGATGGCACGTTTACAAGTACTACGCCCTAAGAGAGTTTGAGAATAGCCATGTACTTGTACTGCTGGACATGATTACGCGATATCCGAAACTGATTGAATTGCGAATGAAGGATCTGAATGAGCACCTACATATCATTGTGGAGCGAGGTCAAATTGTTTGGTCCTCTTCTACTGATGGTGAACTAAACAACTCGAAACAAGGATTTTCAATAAAGATGCTTTCCCAAGCATATTCCACCATCGTGGACCTTATTGATGAGTACAATGATTTACTGGGACCAATTTGTCTGGTGTTTTGTGGAAGTATAGTTGTCAACATCTTGGTGCCGATCAATATGTCACTATTGTATGCGAATGGTAAGCTAACTTATACCGAACAGAAGTTTGGCCCTTCCTTATTTGTATTATGTGCATTTTGGGTGATATTTCCTTGCGTAAGTATATTCGTACCCCAACCATAATCTCCAAATAATCTTCCTATTTTTTTAAAGATATATGGTTTTAAACTATTTTCTGCGTGTGATAAAGCTGAAAAGGAAATTGGAAAAGTTCCATATATTTGCTACACGTTGTTGCAGAGTCTTTCAGATGATGATTTAAAACTGAAGAATGACTTGGAGCTATATGCAAATCAAGCAGACCGGATGAGACCGAAATTCTCAGCTGCTGGATTCTTTGATATTAATTTGGGGTTGACCTTACCTATATTTGGATCCGTGTTGAGCTATATGCTTGTTTTGATGCAGTTTTACAATATGTAGATTACTAATTCTAACCTATTGCTTATAATTTATGTATAAGATATCAGGTGTTGAAAACTGCACAATAGAGTGTTACTTGAGAAAATATACTTCGTTAAAAAAAATTATAGCCTTTTACTCGCCTCCAAGGTTAAAAATAATAAATTAGTCATCTAATATATTGAAAGGACACAACTTCGTAAAAAAACTTGTTTAATTTAAAATTTAAAGAATGTAGATAATTATCATAGTGTTATGTTCATTAAATTTCTTGTTCATGTCAATATTGTTCTCCCTTTAATCAAGACATTCAAGTACTTTTTTATATATGTTACCGTTAAATCATTGAAGTCTGCTATTCTATGCATTAACTAGTTATTCTGTATAATACCTTGTTATTCTGTAAACTAACTATGCTGCTCAAGATAAAGTGTAAAATAGTATAGTAAAAACATAACCAGGGGGTTGATTAAGCCGAACTATAACGAATCCTCCAAACTGGATCTAAGGGGTTGATAGACCAGGGGTTCTCAGTGACGCCAGCTGGAAATAATCCAGGGCAACAAACCACGGCAGAAATTACAGAGATTCCAAATATATGCCTTATTCTTGGAAGACAAGTTTATCTCAAAACTAAAGGAGAACTCGAAGAACTTGCAACTCAAGTGAATATATTGTATCCGTATTTTGAAGCAGCTGGGTTTTTGTGGTCAATTTTAGTGTGATTTCTTCAAAGTAAGGCGCTATCATTAGCTATATTATTGTGTTGATACAATTTAATGGTATGATATAAATCATATATTTTTGTGTGCCATATTCCGTCTTCGATTTGACTACCAAAAGATTCACATTCTGTACATGTCCGGAAATGTTTGCGTTTGGCACTTTTTGTGTTAGCGGCGGAAACATTTTGTTCGAGTCTCCTTCGGCTCGCTAGTAATCCGTAAAAGTTCCGCTTTCCCTACTTGTCACACAATGTACCATTATTACCATTATTCATCGGTTTTCCTATCATCCATGAAATCTGCTTACTATTATCGTCCTGGTAAACCAATAACTATTTACCTTGTAGTTGATATTTATAATTTCCTTTATTGTTATGTCAACTTGCTCCTATCTACCATCGATCCTTCGTTCCATTGCTCTAATTATTTTATCGTAGTTTCTCCAACCAATTAGTTAGTAGTGCATTCATTAACAGACATGAATGTCGAAGGGTTGAGCACACTTCACACTATTGCAAATGTGCTGGGAATTACTGCAACCGCTAATTTCAATGGGCCGCCTAGAAAACTATCGGATGTATTCCGCGGCGTTTTTTTCATCTTCTTCATTGTGTCCATATTTACATATAGTTCGTATGGAAAAGCTTACGTTTTCGGACAATATGTACACAAAGCTGTGCTTTGGACTTACACTCTATCGGAGCTGCTTGTTACGTTCATCAGTGTGCTAAGCATCTACATTCTGAACATTCGTTATGGACACCGGTTGCAAAAATTTCTGAAAAGGTTGCAACATCTGGAGAAATTCATGATCAACAAGGATGGGATCCATAAAGCAACTCGACGATTTCAGATTGAACTTTGCGCTATGACAATTATGGGTTTGACTTTTGGATCTCTCACTGGATATGTCTATTGGACATATTTAGGATGGGACGTTTACAAGTACTTCGCCCTAAGGGAGTTTGAGAATAGCCATGTACTTGTACTGCTGGACATGCTTACGCGATATCCGAAACTGATTGAATTGCGAATGAAGGATCTGAATGAGCACCTATATATCACTGTGGAGCGAGCTCAAATTGTTTGGTCCTCTTCCACTGATGGTGAACTAATCAGCTCGAAACAAGGATTTTCAATGAAGATGCTTTCCCAAGCATATTCCAGCATCGTGGACCTTATTGATGCGTACAATGATTTGCTGGGACCAATTTGTCTGGTGTTTTGTGGAAGTATAGTCGTCAATATCTTGGTGCCGATCAATATGTCACTGTTGTATGCGCATGGTAAGGTAATTCATGCCGAAGAGAAGTTTGGCCCTTCGATAATTGTCTTGTGTGCTTTTTGGGTGATATTTCCTTGCGTAAGTATATTCGTACCTAACCATAACCTCCCAATTATCTACCTGTTTTTTATAGATATATGGTTTTAAACTATTCTCTGCGTGTGATAAGGCTGAAAAGGAAATTGGAAAAGTTCCATATATTTGCTACACGTTGTTGCAGAGTCTTGCAGATGATGATTTCAAACTGAAGAATGACTTGGAGCAATATGCAAATCAAGCAGATCGGATGAGACCGAAATTCTCAGCTGCTGGATTCTTTGATATTAATTTTGGATTGACCTTACCCATATTTGGATCTGTATTGACTTATGTGATTGTTTTGATGCAGTTTTATAATATGTAGATTATTAATTCTAACTTATTGCTTATAAATTATGTATAAGATATCAGGTGTTGAAAAATGCACAATATAGAGTGTTATTTGAGAAATTATACTTAGTTTTAAAAAATTATAGCCTTTTAGCCGCCATAAAGGTTAAAGATAATAAGTTAGTCATATATTATATATTAAAAGGGCAAGAATTTGTATAAAACTGGTTGGATTTAAATTTTAATGAATCTAGATAATTTATCATAGTGTTTTGTTCATTAATTTTCATGTTCATGTCAATATTGTTCTATCTTTAATCAAGACATTCAAGTACTTATTTGAATATAGTCCCTCTAACAATTACAAAAATTAATTTATTGTGCGAGGAAAATGAATGCCTGCGTATTCAGTAACAAAGATGAATGTCGCCGGGCTACAAGCACTTCACACCTTAGCAAATAATATTGGAATTATACCATATTTTAATACAAACCAAAATGAACAAATTAAGAAACAACAATTTCTTGATCAATTTCGTGGTGCAGGGTTCATCACTTTATTTGTGTGCATGTTTGCATACAGCATCTATGGAAAATTCGTATTCGGCAAAGATATACACAAGTCTGTGCTCGGCACTTACACCTTGTTGGAGATAATCAACACAGGCGTAAGCATTCTGAGCATTTACAATCTGAATTTTCGTTATGGAAACATCTTGCTAACGTTTTTGAAAAAATTGCAACATTTGGAACGATTTATTCTCAGAACGAAGGATGTGACAAAGGAACACAAAAAATTTCTGGCTGAATTTGGCGTCGCGACTCTTTTGGGTATCCTCTTTGCATGCCTCAGCTTCTATGTCCACTGGGCGCAGTTGGGATGGGATGTTTACAGGCACCTTGCTTTTCGAGAAATTCAGAATTCCCATTCGCTGGTACTCGTGGAGATGGTCACACGCTATCCAAAATTGATTGCGTTGCGAATGAAGGAGCTCAATGAGCATTTACAAATCAGCGTGTTTCATGGTCGAATCATCTGGACCCCTTCAGTTGAAGTATTAAAGGGTTTTAATCAAACATATAGAATCAAGACGATTTCCAAAGGTTATACCACAATTGTGGAGCTCATTCAGGACTATAACAAGATGTTTGGATCCATATGTTTCCTCGTTTGTAGTAATATCGTCGTCAATATTTTGGTACCGGTAAATATGGCAGTGTTGATCATGCAGGATACTCCTGTACATGTTTCAATGAGATTTAAACCTTCATATATTGTCTTTTGTTTGATCTGGGTAGTCGTTCCCTGTGTAAGTATATAGTCTAACTCTTACGCATATTTCAAACAAGTCTAATTGTTATATCCCTATCTTGCATATAGATATTCGGTATGAAACTTTTTGCTGTCTGTGACGAAGTTGTAAAGGAAATGGAAAAGGTACCGTACGTTTGCTTCTCGTTGATTCAGACCCTTGGCGATGGTGAATTCAAGCTGAAGAAGAAATTGGAGGAATATACAAATCAGGCTGATCGAATGAAGGCGAAATTCTCAGCCGCTGGCTTCTTCGATATCAATCTCGGATTGGCATTGCCCATTTTGGGATCGGTGTTAACTTACATCATAGTTTTAATGCAAATGCATAATGTATAATTTTGAAATAGTGGTTTGGTGTGATTTTGGTGTGACTTGAACCAAATATAAATGGCAACACAATCACAAATTGATAATCAAAAAAAATACAGTAAACATCGAATGAGTTATTAGAAATAAGAAATAATGAATTGTAATTATTTACTAAAATGACTATTACTTCTTATAATACCTTATTATCACAGCATATAACAAGGAAATAGCTTTTGTATTCGAACTTGTGTTATTCTGTTTCTGGTTACTGCTAGTATGCACCAATCTAATGTGCATTGCAATTATTTACAACCTGTGAAACAGTCCGGAATGAAATGGAAAAAGTGCCTCAGTTTTATTGCAATATCATATCTTAAAACCTAAATAAACATTTGAAAACAAGAAATACATCTACTAAATCTTAATAGTCATTAAAAAGGATGATACATCTTCCATATTCCATATATCTACTCAGGTTCTGCGGTTTGGCTACTGAATTATGTTAAGTTGCCTGAGTGGATACTCCGTTCTACTAGCTCATCTTGGGATGTATCGTTTACTACAACTTTGTGTGGAAAGAGCGACTTTAAATACAGGTGTCTATATAGTCGATAAAAAGATGAAATATTTTAAACTTTTCAGTGTCTTCATCTTCGTCACAGGTTAAATTAATTTGTAATTTCCTGAATAGCATAATTTACTTGTTTGTCTAGCCTGGGACAAAGGTGTTTCACGAATTTAATTATTCCCGATGTGACATGATCAATATTTGCCTCCAGTTCGGCCATTTATTTGTTTAAGTACCCATTTATCATTCAACTGAACACTTCAATCAATCGTATACATCGAGCAGTTTTTTTGTTAAATTATGCATTCGTGACATTCTTGACCCTTCTTTATTATCGAATTATCAACCGCAGCAAATAAAGTACCCGTCATAAAATTTACGACGAGAAGTGAACAAGTGTTCAATACTAAAATATTTATATTACAATAAGAATGGCATCTAATTTATTACTATCTTGATTGCCATCTTGATTGATCAAGTTGGCATCAGGATTGCATTAGCAGCATTAACCTAAAAGAAAATACCTTTATGGAAAGCATAAAGGTTCGCATCGTGTGCATAGACACAGGTAGATTCAGTCCTACTATTTTCGCCCACTTTCTCTTTAATACTTACTTCTTACTTACTTCTCTTTAGTACAATTATTGCTGGTCAATTTTCCTAAGTGACGACTCTCAATTAATGCGGATCCATTACATATATCCATTTATAAAAGTTATCAATCTAATGTGAGTGTGTGAGCTTATATTTAACCTCCACGGTTCCAGTCAACATGTATTCTGCTAATAACAAACCGGAAAGTGTCCAAAGTTATCTATCAGTAAAAACCTTCTATGTATTTCATAAAATTGCGAAATACTTAGCATTATTTCCTAATGTCAACTTAACATCTCTTCAAGACCATCCAAGTG
>JARJDQ010003477.1:0-28792 GCA_030264215.1 Geostiba sp. GC000077 | reverse complement strand
GTTAGTAATTTTGATCTAATTAACAGAAAATCATGGTTAAATTAAACGGTTTTGGTTTTATTACGAGTTCGTATTAAAATTTGTAATAAACATTTAACGATATTTTAAGACAACCTTTGGGCGTAATTTTTACTGTTCTTTATGATGGTGTCATTGAAATTGCTTAATTCCACTGAGGTGGTATACCCTATTGCCTATTTCACGTTCAATTCCTTGGTAACTATGGTAACCAACAATTATTAACGATTGTTGGTTTCACGGGCCTAACCATGCAGCTTACGTCTAATTACTAACACACAAAAACACAAAAAAAATTAAAAAATTATTAAAAATTAAAAAATTAAAAAACAGGGGCTGTCGCTTCCGAATACGTTTGCTGGAAGGCTTGTATTTGTTACTGTCAAAGGATGGAAAGGATAGCTCCGAGACTTGCTCACTGGTCAGAGGTCACAAGGGCATATCAAAGCTCAAGCCAGAAGCCACAGACTCAAGCTCACAGAGGACAGGACCACAGCATCACCAATCACAACAGCACTCTCGTCAAAACTCAAAACCGTGCCAAAATGCAGCTTGGGTGTTGGGTACTTGGGTTGTATGTTGAGAAACCAGGCTTTAGTTGGGGTGGGGGGCATTGACTTGGCCACAAACCACGCACCACGGCCACGGCTTTGATTTGGCCACGATCTTGGGATCTTGGCTTTGGTAGATTCTATGGGTAGATTTCAACGGCATTTCAACGACGCTTCTATGGCAACACTACTATTTAACGCAGACTTTTTTTTATTAATAAATAATAAATAATAAATTCCGTGCGTGTATTGTTGAGTTGGTGTGGAGCGTGAAGGTGTGGAGTGCGGAGTGGCGGAGTGGATAAATTCGCTAGCGGAAAGCGGAATAACCTTGCCGTCCTCGCCAATCCCAGTCGCCAAATCAGAAATCATTCCCCGTTATCTGCTCGGTCTCAGTACTCAGTGTGATCGTGTAGTTTCAGTTCTCTATTCTCTGTGTGCCACATGAGGATTGAGCCCAAGCATTGAGCCAACGAGCCCACGGCTGCACCGCACACCGCTGTTGTGAAAATTACGTTGATTTGTGCAATTTCAGAAGAAAGTGCAAACATTGAAAAGACCCTAGAAAAGACCACAACGTCTTCGCAGGTGGAAACAATAAAAGGTAAATTCCCAATACATTATATGAACATATTAACAATTGTTAAATATGGTGATAACGTTTGTTAACATTATGCAATATCTGATTGTACTACTCTTTAATCATTTAGTATAATTTACAGGTTCTCTTTACATGTCCGAACCCCAATATAATAGCGCATTCAAGAACGATGGCCGCGGAAACATGCTGCCTCCGTTTCCACCGCCCCCGTTTTCGCAACCGACATTTCTAACCCTCCAAGAGGTTGAATCCAGGCAATTTGCTCAGGGAACCATGCAACAGTCCAGAAACTCTAGCTCTCATTCAAACAAGAACTGGAATCAGAATATGATGCCTATGATTGATGTTAGCCACTCCAACCTTCAGCCAACTGCCCAGGAATTCCAACCAGGTGCACTTTATCCAGTTGAGTATCAATCAAGCACAGTGGAGATGCCAGCTTCACCTCAGCCATTGCCACACACTGGAGCTGTGAGACGCAACAATCAATACATTAAGAACGGCCAACCCCAGTCACAAAGGTCTAATAATAGAAACAAGGATAGAAAACCTCCCAAAGAAAAGGAGAGATTAGATAACAATTATGCTGAGGGCAGAGATGAACAATTAGAAAGAAAACAATCAACTGGACATAACAGGGAGAGGAGGAAAGTGCCAAGAGAACCCATTCCAGGTGCAAGGGAGCCAAATCAAGCACAAGGACAAAACAGGTATATTCATAATCAGAACCAGAATCAAATTCTGAGTGATGCAGGCAATAGTTATAATAATTATAATGGCAACAAATTTCGCAACAATCGCAACACTTATCAACGAGAACGGGAAAATCTTAGAGACGGTAGAGACATTCAAGATAAGGAAAGTATGAGAAATCAAGAGCAACCTAATGATGTAGAGACCTATAGGAATGGGGATAGGCAAAACTTCAGGGAAAGGGATTATTACAGAGGTGATGTCACTGCCAGTTCAGATAGAGATAATTTTCGAGACAGAAAAAGCTATCGCGATAACCGAGTGAGCCGGGATAATCCCAACGATAATCGGGATAACCGCGACAAGGATAATTATAAGGAACACTGGCGATCAGGGAAAAGTTACGAACGATCATCATTTAAGAATTGGCGTGAACGTCCCAATAATTTCAAGCCCTCAATAAATACCGAAGATAAACCGGCATATGGTAAAGGAGTAAAGGATTTCAAAGAAGAGAAACCAGTTTCCTCAATCACTTCATCTTCCAATAACAAGCTGACGAAAAATGAGACTTTGCACCAGAAAAAACGTAATACGATTTTTTGGGTGTTAAAAGAGCAGATTAATCAATTATTTACTTTTTAGTCGATGCAGCCTCGCAAAGGGAGCGCCTTGAACATATGGTAAATCATCGCATGATTGAGTGTCTCGTCTGCTGTGAAAAAGTTCGGCACACTGATAAAGTGTGGTCCTGCAAGCAATGCTTCCACATTTTGCATCTCGGATGTGTGCAGAAGTGGGCGAAGTCTTCCAGGCTGGAGGCCGGTTGGCGTTGCCCCGCCTGCCAGAATGTGTTAACCGATGTGCCGAGCGAATATCGCTGTTACTGCGACAAGTACGCTGAGCCGAAGTTCGAGCCAGGACTCTTGGCGCATAGTTGCGGAGAAGTGTGCCGCCGCAGTGGGCGCAGCTGCGAGCACACCTGCACGTTGCTTTGCCATCCAGGCCCGTGTCCGGATTGCATAGCGATGGTGCAACGTGCTTGTGGTTGTGGCGCTACTAAAGCCACCGTCAAATGCAACTCAAATTTGCCGTTGATTTGCGATGGCGTATGCAATCAGTTGTTGAACTGTGGAATGCATACGTGCGATATGAAGTGCCACTGGGAGCCGTGTAAGATATGCACGGAGATGGTGAAACAGGTGTGCTACTGTGGGAAGCAGGGCAGGAAGGTTGCCTGCGTCGCTGAGACGAAAGATGTGGAGCATTATGCGTGCGATGATATCTGTGGCAAGGTGCTGTCGTGTGGTAATCATAAATGCACGAAGGTGTGTCACTCGGGTGATTGTTCGCGCTGTCCCTCGGATCCGGACTTGATTAAGACTTGTCCTTGCGGGAAGAAGAGTTTGAGTGTTGGGAGAAGTTCGTGCCTTGATCCTATTCCATGCTGTGATAAAGTAAGTAGTAGTTTAAATTTGTTAAATGTCAGGTTAGTAATACAGTCAAATTACGATCAAAATAGAGTATCGGACTAAACATAAAAAAAAAGAAGACATTTTTTGCCTTTCTTTGCATTTTTTCAATGATGCGTCACCCCAAACAAACACGAAGAATTGAAAAAATGTAAACTAGCCCAAAACTTTCTTGCAAAACAAATTTGACTGTATTATAAGCAAGGTTTTTCTTTGATTTAAGGTGTGTGGTAAAATGTTAAGCTGTGGTCAACCGAATAAACCTCACCGATGCGAGGAAGTATGTCACAATGACGAGTGCCCGCAGTGTCCGGCGACCACGATGGTGCGCTGCCGTTGCGGTCACATGTACAAGGAGATTGCGTGCAAGGAGTTGACGACCAAGGCGGACGACGCACGCTGTCAGAAGAAGTGCACCAAAATGCGCATGTGCTCCAAGCATAAATGCAACCAATACTGCTGCATTGAGCTGGAGCATCGTTGCCCAATGTCGTGCAATCGCAATCTCAGTTGTGGTCTGCACAAATGCGAGTCGAACTGCCACTCAGGCAGGTGTGAGCCTTGCTGGCACACAAGTTTTGAGGTAAATATAACAATTACCGATAAACCTCTTTCGACGTTTATCATTTGATTCTAAATATGGGCGCTTGTAGGAATTGTATTGTGAATGTGGTGCGAGTGTGATTTACCCGCCGGTGCCGTGCGGTACTCGCGCCCCAGCATGCACCAAGCAGTGCTCTCGCGTGCGCCCCTGCGGACATGAACCGCACCATAATTGCCACACCGGCGCATGCCCACCTTGCACACTGTTCACGACGAAGCTCTGCCACGGCGAGCACGAGTCGCGCGGTACCATTCCATGCCATCAGGAGGATTTCAGCTGCGGCATGCCGTGCGACAGGGATATGCCCTGCAGGCAGCACAGATGCGTCCAGGTCTGCCACAAGGGCCTGTGCCCGCAGCCGTGTAGTCAACCTTGCACGATGACCAAGCCGAACTGCGAGCATCTCTGCAATCGGCCTTGCCATGAGTTGCCATGCCCGACCAAATCCTGCAAGCAGCCGGTGGTCACCACCTGTCAGTGCGGGCTAAGAAGCGGCACTAACATTTGCATGAACATGATTAGCGAGTACCAGAAGATTGGTATGGTGCTGTTCGCTGCCAAGATGGCTGACATTAATCGGGGGTTAGCTATTGACATTACTGATATTGTCAGCAAGCAGAAGAAGGGCGGACCGCACAAGGTGTAAGTAATTACAGTAAGAGCCGATTTACACGATCACATTTCTTTTAAAATTTCTTCATCAAGAAATTGTGGTGTTTACACGCATTGCATTGCAACACCGGCATTCAAATGCATTGTATACTTTTCTTTATCAATTTCTTGATAAAGAAAACTTGTAAGAAACGTGATCGTGTCAATCGGCTCTAATACAGTGAATTCGTACATTGTTTTGACATTTTTAACTGCACATATGCAAGTTGGAGTCCCTCATCCATGTGCAGTTAGAATCGTCAAATAATAAGAAGCGGAATTACCACGCGTATAAAAATTAACACTTATATGAAATCATCACGTTTAATGTCTTTAGTTTGGAGTGTACTGAAGAATGCCGATTGGTCGAGCGAAATCGACGAATGGCGATCGGCCTGCAAATTCGCAATCCGGACTTGAGTGCGAAGCTTACTCCTCGCTACACGGATTATTTAAGGCAGTGGGCGAAGAAAGACCCGCGCTTCTGCCAGAATGTGCATGATAAACTCACTGAGCTGGTGCAGCTTGCGAAACAGAGCAAGCAAAAGAGCCGTTCGCACTCTTTCGAGTGCATGAATCGCGAAAAGAGGCACTTTGTCCATGAACTGTGCGAACATTTTGGTGTTGAGAGTGCTGCCTACGATGCGGAACCAAATAGAAATGTTGTTGCGACTGCTTCAAAGTAAGTATAGATGGTGTTGGATTCTGTGAACTGGTGTTGATTTTGACACCGCACGGGTCACTTGTAAACAAAAATTTGCACTGAACGCACCACTCGAAAATAAAAATAGCACTAGTTCTGCCACATGAAAACGCTATTAGTTAAAGCATGCTAAGGAGGGCTTCAGGCACTGTGTTTCCTCACCAATAACACAATTTTATCAAAAATTGTCTTATGTAGTTCCTCCGAAACCCCATAGATATATCAATAGATCCGAGAATAGATCAATCTAATTGAGGTTAGAGTAGTGGGTGTAAGCAAATTGTGACTTTCCATTTAGAGTGATTTGGAGATTTTTTGATTATTCTATGACACATCTCACTTTCTTCATATTCCACATTTTCTCCTGTCCCTTTAAAATTATCCAAACATCTCCAAATCATTTAAATTTCAAGTCACAATATCCAATTTCTTTACACCCACGACTCTAACCTAGAATGACGTCACTTTAGATTGATGCATAAGTGGAATGGATACCTAATTATTATTTTTTCCTAGGGAAAAGTCGTGGTTGCCAAGTTGCAGTCTTATCGAACTTCTCCAACGTGAAAATGGCCAGCGAAAAGTTCCAGGGCCGCATGTGCGCAACCTAAACGTACCGAGTTCCAGTGTTCAGCCCTCAGAATCGGTCTCCTTGCGGTTGCAATCTGGACGCACGGTGAATCCAACCGAGCGTCGCCCAGCAACGCCTCCGGGAGAGTTCATCGATTATTTTGACAATCCTCCCTAACATTAATTCATTCTTCTACGTTTCTAAACTACAATTAAATAGTTTTTATAAGGAATCTTTAGTTCCCCAGTAAGTATTACGGCTTCTAATCTATATTTATAATAACCTTATGTTATGGTTTATTGAATATGAAAATTATTACACATATAAAAGATAACGATTTTGCTTTATAGACACGTGATCATACGTATATAATTGGGTAAATAAATTGTCTTTTTTCACTTGTCTTCATTAGTATAACATGACATATGTAAATACTTTTTGTAATGAACAACACTGATCAGTGGTCAATCATATATTCCACATTCACCACACCACTAATATTTGGTTAATATTCATTTATAAATCTCGTTGATAACATTTTAAAATTTTCAGGCGACATTTTACACTTTACAGACACTTATAGGAAAGTTAAGAGCAACATTTAATAATTTGAACATTTGAAGCAATGACCCGCACTATTTCATGGCCATATCTTTTTTTTAAGATCATCTTCGCTGTTTCCTTTTAATTAAATAATGCCAAGCATAGAGAAACAACACTTATTGTCAATTTATACTTGTATAACGTTAACTTAAGCGACTGAAACAATCAAGATTATCAAGAGTTTTTGTCATCCCAATTTGCTCTTGATCTAGCAAGTAATGATGGATTATATAAAATGCTCAGAGACATATTACATATCACAAAATGAATTCGCGTTTTCTCATTTAATTGTACATCGAAATGCGGTGGTTTAAATTAACGATAATGCACTTGGAATATTAGGTGTTTTCGCGTCAAGCGGTTGGTTTCGTTTTGGTTAATGATTAACCGTTGGTTCAGTTTTGGTTTTTGGTTCATTGCTATGTCATGTTGATGTCACAAGCTTATCTTCGTAACTTGTAAAATCTGGTTAATTGGTAAATTTCATTCATGTTCATTCCTGTCAGTTTAAACTTTCAATTTTTTAGCGAGAACTGTTCGTTAAACCATTGATTCTACAGTACGATCAAAAATGATTAAAGCGCTGTTGAATTTCGCGCCTGATTTCTATGGTTCCATCATACCGAGTGGTTCTTAATAACAATCGACAGTGACACAATCGTGGATTTCCCAAACGACGTTAACTTATAACATAACGATTGTTATTAAATTTGCATCTATGTTCCAGATGTCAAAAACATGTCGCGAAATTCAAATTCGCATACCATTTATGATGGCTCTGTACTAGCGAAATTGGTTTGATTCAAACGGAAACCAACCATTAACAAAGCGTCGCGAAAACACCTATTTGCTGCGTTCACCTAGCCAAATGTGCAACAGCTGTTTGTTTTACGCGCCGTTTTGTAGAAGGCCTTGGACTGCATGCTCAGACCTTCAGACTTCACCACCAGATCATCCAACTTCTCACCTCGCTGAAGCACTGCCTCAATGGTATTATGCTACAAAATATTAACAAATAATAAACATTAAAGCTTTGGTTTTTGAGGCAGAACTATGAGAACCAGTGTGAACTTACCAAAATAATTTTGGTTTCATCCAGATCATCCTGCATTTTAGTCATTGCATCTGCCTCCCTAGGATTTTGATACTTATTTAAATATATGTTCAATTGATTGAACTCCACCTCTCGTTCAGTTAAGCTAGGCCATCCACCAGCTGGATAGGCATGTGAAAATTCATCTAATATTTTGGTGATTAATGTGTGTGCCACTCGCTGTGGGTATTCATGATCACAGATAACTACACCTGCTAAACTGTCTCCTCTCACATAGACATGACACATGTATTCTAAAATATTAATTGCTTATTAGTCCTGCTCTATTGTTACTTAAGAAGATGCTCAAATCATACCTCCTTCTTTTACAGATTGCCTTGCAGACAATCCAGTTCTTTCCACTATTGTTTTTGACACAAAGCCCATGAATTCCTGCACGGACCCGCGCTGAAAGTAGCTGAAGCTCTGCAGCTCGTGCGCATTTTTGAGGAATTTGGCATCCGTTGCACCTTTGTGAAGAATGCTCAATCCATAGATTTTCACCATATTGAAGTGGATCGAAAAATTCCTTGCAAAACGTGTTGAGAGCAAAACACAGGACGATACTTTGAAGCAGAAGGAACCAATGCCTTGGCTGGCGGAAGTTTGTGTGGAATTTCACAATAACACTACGATCACAACGATTAAAACGACTAATTTCTGACTCATCACAGAAAATCTGCTTTCATGCTGGAGTCTAGCTTTCGTTGTCGACGTTGTATGACGGCATCACGGCATGACGCATCGGGATTCGGAAACGCATCTGTCTCTGTCAGTGACAATTCGTTGTGAGAAGATCCAGATCTGGATCAACTAATTTGTGCTTCGAGTTCCATTGAGTTAAACTTATATATAGCTGATAATCTGCGATTTAGAGTTTATTGAATCATTAAATACAAACCATGTATAAACGGATCATTCCTGCGATTTGCGGCATTGTTTCAATTATATTAGTTTTAAAGTCGGACCTGTGTTAATACTTATTTTGGAAAGTGGGGGTGGAAATCGCTTCTAAGCAAGTTCCAACCTAAAAATACGAAATCAACACAAACAGCAACAAGCAACAACATAAATTATTAGTGCTAATGTAAAAAGTTTAAAAGTTGAAATGTCGCTGTATGATGATTTAGATGTAAAATCAAGAACCACCGAGAACGTCTCCGGATGGTCATCAGGAATAAAACTGCTTCAGTCACAACTACAACTCAAGAAAGCTGCAGTCACCCAAAGCAAACGCGATGTCCAACGAAAAGTGAGCTTACCACCGGTAATCGACCTAAAATCCAAGCGCGAAGATGAAGAAAATTACATCCTTCCCTCGCTGCCAAAGAAAGTGGAAGCAGTGGCATCAAACAGCTCAAATTATAGCAATGATATGGACTGGAACGTAATTGATGAGTATGATCCATTGTGGCCCAATGAATATGAGAAGATTGTCAAGGAGATACGAGAACATCGGGAGAGGGAGCGCGATCGAGAGGATGAGAAGAAGCGGGAGAAGGAGCGTGATAGAAGAAAAAAGAGCAGATTTAATGAGCTTGAGGATGAGGTTGCTGCCACCCCACAAGCAACACTACCACAAATATCTTCAGGATTTGCAGGTAACACTGTCATTGATCAATATCAACATTTTTTTGAAATGTTCATTTCGGATTGTGTGATAGGGCGTTGGGCAGATGAAGATGAGGAAGTTGAACATCCGCCGAAATCATCTCGGTCGTCAGGTGGAGGCGTTGCAATCGCCCCACCACCAAGTCTCCAGGAAACCGTTGAAGTCATTCCGGCAATTTGCAAACTGGCTGCTTCGTCCGGCGGCGGTGGTGGTGGTGGAGGCGGAGGCGGTGGCGGTTCCATCGCCGCCAAAATTATGGCCAGGTATGGCTTCAAGGAAGGACAAGGCCTGGGGAAAAAAGAGCAAGGCATGTCTTCTGCTCTGCAAGTGGAGAAGACATCCAAGCGAGGCGGGCGCATTATTCACGAGAAGGAAATCATGCCGCCTCCGCCGTTTGGTGCACCCGGACAAAGCACCGCGATGGGTGGGCCGAAAGACGAGGAGGAGCCCACCATTACAGAAATAATGAAGAATCCTAGCAAGGTGGTTCTGTTACGAAATATGGTTGGTCCCGGCGAGGTGGACGACGAATTGGAGCCAGAGGTCAAGGAGGAATGCCACACCAAATATGGGGAGGTCATCAGCGTGGTGATTCAAGAGGTTCAGGAACAAACGCCGGAGGAGACAGTGAGGATTTTCGTTGAGTTCAAGCGGATTGAGAGCGCGATTAAGGCGGTAGTTGATTTGAACGGGAGGTTTTTTGGCGGGCGAATGGTCAAGGCAACTTTTTACGATACTGAGAAGTTTGATAACTTTCAATTATTGGAATAATTAACTGATAGTTTTGTACATTAATAATGCGTAGAAAATATACTTTCACTTACGCGCAATGAGTAACTATACTTATATTGATGATAATTTATTGATTTTTATCCAGTATACAGGGTTATATTTTAATAATACCTACTTTCTTTAAGGAATTGACAATTGACATAAACAATATGCTGGACTTCTACCAATGTTTTGACATCTCTTGCACAAGTCAAATGCATCTTAGCACGTAGAGATCAAGCGTTGTCATTAAATTAAAATAACGAGGTTCAATTAATATTTTTAAAACTAAACTTGTATGTTACAGATGATAAAAATCGTTAGTAAACAACTCAATTCAATTCAATTCAAGTGAGTAATTGTAATGTTTCTGTTACTTCTCTAGTTTCACAGAAGCAACATGACAAAAATTAACCAAACTTTACAACCCTTCTTTATATTGACTAAACTGAGTTTACTGTTTTACAAATTCGAGCAAGATGAATCACCTCAATCACCTCAATTTAGATTCTATCAGATCACGAAAGTTTCCGTTTTCGCATTCTTTCTGTATTCTTGGGTGAAAAACGTATTTATTGTCTTTTTTATTTGGACAAATGTCGTGCTGAACTTGATGAACAACATTAGCATCGTGGTCACTAGCATTTATGTGATGTCAACATTTATCACAACGATGGCTGGTAATTCAATGTTCAACAAACTAATAAATACAGTTACATATATTGATGCGAAATTGGAAACATCGCCAAAATATAATCAAAAGTTGCGCCGAATTATATACCAACTATTTTTGATGCTGTTATTTGTGTCCATTGGATATCTATGTGATAACATTTACAGTTATGGAATAATGAAGGCCAATACTAAAACATTGAATTGGGAAATGTTTTTCCAAGACTGGATTACTTTATTTGTCGAAAACAACAATGTCGTTACAATAGTTGTGCTGGTGAAGATGATTTGCTTTCGCTTTGAGTGCATCAATGAAAGCATGAATCAATTGTTACGTTCCGAAGAGATTAATGGCTTGGTTATGTTGGCAAAGTTAAAGAGGTTGTGTTCGTTGCACATGAAAGTTGGAGAGTTGGTGACGCTATTCAATGAGGCCTTCGGCATCAATCTGCTGATGCTCAATGCTGTATTCTTTACGCAGTTTCTGCTATCTGGCTATTTGTTCATTGTTTCACTTAGTGTGCAAGACGTTGAGAAGCCAAAAATAATTTTCTTGATCACCAAGTGTATTTATTTTATAATGTACGGTGCATATATGTGGATGATTTGTCATGTTTGTCATCAAACCGAATTGGAGGTAAAGTTAATCATTTTAGAAAATCAATAGACTTTCATTAATTGGTGGAATGTTTGATAGCAAAAGAAAACTGGTGAACTTTTACATGCCATCGAAGATTTGACGTGTTATGAAAATATGAAGGAAGTTAACGACGAGTTGATGGTGTTTTCGCTACAAATTCTCAATGCGGATTTGCAGTTCACTGCTGGCGACTTCTTCGTTGTGAATTATACGCTTCTATTTGAAATGGTTGGCGCTATAGTCGCATATCTTATTATTCTTATGCAGATCGGGGGTTAGAGAACGTTTAGAAAGCACATCCATATTACAAATAGAATTAATTTGTTAAAAAGTGGAGCATTCGCTCTACCACCAAGTCTTCAAGAGGAAATAATTAATAGTTGAAGTCATTCCTGCAATTACCGAAGATGCCCCTCCTGCCGTAAGTTTTCCTCATTATCAGAATAAGTCAATAATTAAGTGTGAGTCAATAATAAACGGTCAGAAAACACGTTTTTTTAGCGCGCAATGAGTAAACTGCTCATAATGATGACATTTTATCGATTTTTATGGTTTTGTTTTAGAGAAATGAACGCACACCTCACACCATAACTACTAAAGTTAATTAATTGCTCGTGTAACTATAATCCTGGCCTTAACACTATATTTCATAGATGATGACCATCATCTATCAACTCTATTCAATCAACTAATGTAATAGTAATGTTTCCGTTTTACTTCTATTTTTGTTGCATCGCTGAAGCAAACATGACGAAAATTCACCAAACTTTACAACCACTCTTTATATTGACTAAACTGAGTTTACTATTTTACAAATTCGAGCAAGATGAATCACCTCAATCACCTCAATTTAGATTCTATCAGATCTCGAAAGTTTCCCTTTTCGCATTATTAGTGTATTGTAGCGTGAAAATCTTAATAATCTTCTTCATCTATCCCAGCACTTTGACCAACATGATGCACAAAATTAAAATCTTCATTACTCTCATTTATGTGATAGCAACATTTATCACATCGATGATTTGCAATTCAACGTTCAACAAACTAATAAATTCCGCAACAGACCCAGAATTGGAATCCCTAAACAATAAACAATTGCGGCGAATAATATATCAATTATTTGCGATGGCATTATTAGTGTACATTGGATATATTTGGGAGAACGTTTATAATTATACAGAAACGAAGTCAATCACGTTGATTTTCCCCTGGGAGATGCTCTTCCAAGGCTCGTTTACCACATTTATAGAAAATAACAATGTCGTTACAATAGTTGTGCTGGTGAAGATGATATTCTTTCGCTTTGAAGACATCAATAAAAAACTACAACAATTACTGGTTTCTAAAGAGATCAACAGTTTGGTTATGTTGGCAAAGCTAAGAAGGTTGCGTCCGTTGCACATGAAAGTTGAAGAGCTGGTGACGCTGTTCAATGCGGCCTTCGGTGTGAATCTACTTTTGCTCAATGCTGTGTTCTTCACGCAGTTTTTGTTGTTTAGTTATTTGCTCATTGTCTCGCTGGAGAGGGAATATAACGAGAAGCTGATAATTTACTTGTCCATCAAGGGTGCTTATTTTGTGACTTACGTTGCTTACATGTGGATAATTTGTCATGTTTGTCATCAAACTGAATTAGAGGTAAATTTAGACGATTAAAAAAAAAAAAAACTAATTGATAGATTTTCTTTGTGCTAGCAAAAGAGAACTGGGGAAATTTTGCATGCAATTGAAAATTTAACGTTTTACGAAAATATGAAAGACGTGAACGATGAGTTGATGGTGTTTTCGCTTCAAATTCTCAACGCAGATACGCAGTTCACCGCTGGCGACTTCTTTGCTGTGAATTATACGCTTCTGTTTGAAATGGTTTGCGCCCTAGTTACGTATCTTATTATTCTCATGCAGTTCGAGGGTTAAAGAACGTTGGAATCACATTTTTATAAATAAAACTGTTTGGAGGCAATATTGCATCTGTAATGGAAATCAACTTCAACTTTACACCATGACACAGCAACGTACGACTTGAGCTATAAATTATGACGGAAACAGATAAACGCGATAAACGCAAGTCATTCTCTTGTAGTCTTCGTACGATAATTAAAATATGATGCACTCGTTAAGATAACGTATTTATCGAATATTGTCTGTCTACGAAAGCAAATTCCAAAGGGCAACGCACCAAGTCGATCAGATCAATAAAGTGAAAACCTATCCATCTGTCTCTAATGTCGGTTACTCTATTGCAATTTCGCTTCATGTTTTATCGTTTCACGGCAGATACTTGTTTATCAATTGTTTACTCAACAAGTCTGTTAAATGCGCTAGTCTATGCTTCGGCACAGCTCATCCTTGATCAAATCCGCCGCTGCGAATTCGAAATTGAAATTAATTATGATGCTCGGAACGTGATCGAATGCTGGTGTCCTACCTGTCATACCTGATCATCGCCGCGATAATTAATGCGCGCGTAATAACGTAATTGCGATGCCTGCAACTTATTCGCGGCATCGCTCCGCTTATCGCTTATTAATTCACGCACGTCGGCGGCAGCGAAAACGGCCGATGCTTGGCATACGTTACAAGATGTGTATTCAAATGCGTTAAACAAAGCGAACTCGAATCCATCCGCGTGTGCCTTGCTGATATTGCTTTCTTTGATGTTCGACGCATCGGGAATGTCCTTTGATTGCGTTAGCGCGGTCGTGCACTGATTTCGATTTCATTTTCATTTCATTTCGACAGACACAGCGACCTAGTGGACTGTTGGTTTTAAAGAGCATCGGTGTCTTAAATTTAGTGTCCAACGGGATGTAAATATTTTGTATGATTTACGGCTTTTTAAAATTTAAAAGTCATATTTGACACCTAAAAGTTTGTGTTTTTTATTTGAGTTTATAGCCATGGATTTATGGGAGAAGTTGCCTTCTTATACATACGCCACAATCAAAGTAAGACATTTTTGATTTAAATGTTTGTACTTCTAAAAATGTTATTAACATCTTGGTATTGTGTTGTGATAATTTTCAGTATCAACTATCAAAAATCAATCTTCTACGCAATCAAATCCTTCCCCTGGTTATTGCATCAGTGCTTCTATCTCTTCTTGTACTTCCAGTAATTTTCTTTGCCTTGTTCATCATCTTGTGCTACAGAAAACTAGTCGATATTATCCTTGGCCAAATATTAAAACAACGATATCGAGGTCTTGTTGGTGGGGTAGACGCCATCTGTTGTAACCAGGACAACTGCACACCCTCCTTCTTCCTGCTGATAGATTATGCCAAGTCACATGAAGAGCTGTGCCAAGATTTAATCAATCTTCTTCGACAATGTCGTTACATCAGGCACGAAAAACTATTCTTCAGTTGGAACACCTTCATGGGTTACCACTACTACTACAAAAACTTATTAAGAGTTGAGGATTATGTCACTCTTGCGGAGGACGATCGCAAAATCGACGTTATCAAGACGAAGAAAGAATTTGCGGAGACGATTGTGCAATATGACACGGCAAAATTGCCAGATGAAGACCGCGCATTGTTTCAAATCATCGTTTACCCCCAGCGAGTGGAGCTGCCCAACGTGGAGGGCACAAAACTCGTTTGCTTCAAAATGCATCACGCGTTAGCTGATGGCAAAGCCATACTTGGCTGGATGATGGCCGACCTAGCTGATAAAGAGGAAAATCCAGTTTCCAATGGAAACGGCACTCTCCAACAAAATGGCAAAAACGGCACCAATAAACACAATGGTCATTTGAAACCACATGGCAAGTGCATAATGGATGATTTCCTCAAGTCCCTAAAGAAAATATTAGTGGATGATAAAATTAAAATAATGCCGAGTGACTGGGTGGATGATAATATTCTTTTGGGTAGTAATCTCCTGGATGAAAAGTATATATGTTGGTTCAGTGATTTCACATCGGAATATATTGATAAAATCAAAACGATACGCAAATTAAGGAATTCCGTTTCATTTTTGGACGTTATCAACACTTGTGTATCGTCCAGTTTGCATGAATATTATGAAAAGGTATAACATTTCACATTAACATGTAACATGAACATTAACATGTAACGTTTTCTTTTTTGTAGCATACTAGCAAAGTTCCAGCGGTAATTTCCGGCGGAGTTGTGTTATCACCTGGGAACTACAACTTCCGGTATGGTGATCCCGCGGACTTTTCATTTTCTAACGAATTCTCGGTCGGTGGACTTCGCTTTCCAATCGCCGTTGATCAACATACCAGAAAAACGAAGGAAGAAATGATCGGCAAACTAAATTTCTGTCAAAAAGAATACCAAATGGTTAAAGAAAGCATTGATGTGAAGGTTTGTGCACCGAAAAGATATGTAACAAAATAGAAAGAATTTTGCTCTATTTCAAGGCAATTGAAATATGTCGATTCTATTTTGATACATGGTTCAGATGCAGTTTTTCTTTAAGGCTGAACTATTAATGACGGAATACCTCTGGTGGGCCAACAGAAAAATATTTTATAAATGTTCTTGACTTCGGAATATTAGATATTAACTCGTGAAGATGCAATAGTTGGAAAGGATGAATTGACTTTAAAATAACATTTTTTAAATAACACAAGGATCTAAAAAATTGTAATTTTTAATTTCAATTCCTTGGAGGGCTATGCCACTGGAACAAAAATATTAATCGGAGTACTTTACACCTATAATCACCAAACCCATACATTTTCAAAATTACTGTTAAATTACTGTTTTCAAATTGCATCTTAACTGTTAATACCCAAGACTCCAAAGTCGAGAAGATTTTTTAAATATTTTTCTGTTGGTCCACTGATGGTCCTCAACAACCCCGCGATAATAGTTCATCCTGTATATCATTCAAAGGTTTTCTATTTCATATTTTTTACTTTTATTTCAGTACTTTTATTGGTTGAGCGACGTGTTTGCTATTCTGCCATATTACATACCAAGATTTATGGCTTACAACTTCTTGAAAATTACAATCGGCGTTAGTAGTCTACCGGGATCAGACAAACTGATGTCGCTCTTTGGAGGAAGCTTAGTGAAAGATGTCATTCTAATGGCGCCCAATTCACCAGGGACAGCGCTTCACTTTGTTAATTGTTCATATGGCAATAGATTCAAAATTTCGCTAACTATCGACAAGAGTGTGATTGAAAGGTTTGAAGATGGCCAAGAAATTGTCGATGGAATTATTAGAAACATTGATCTGTTATATGAAATTGTTAGTAAAGAATGATAGTAAATAGTAATAGCATATAGTGAATACGAGTAATTTGCGTTACAATAACATGTAGCAAAATAGAAAATTTTCGTTTGACTTTTTGTTCACTGTTTTGAAAGTTCTGACATTTGTGTAATGCTGTTATCAATCATTGCGCCAAAGTATGACAAATTCGGTCCTGTCTCCTCAACGCTCCATTTTATGCAACATTTGCAACAAAATTTTAAAATTACTCCCCTTTTCAAACATATTTATCACTCAAGATACACAAAATTCTTCCGAAAGCGATTACGATTCGTAGCACGTTATATCATGCCGAAAAATCACGACAACCATGTGGAGGGCTCCAATAAGAACAAACAACGAGATATTGGCGTGTGTTGCTCTCTCAGCTCACCAACGACTTCAAACGAGAATCAGTCCCATCTCAGCCATTCCTATCGAGACGTGTACCATGCAGAAGCATGCAAATCAGAAGAGTATTACGAGCAACAAGATGATAGAGATGAATTGGTACCGACGACGCAATGTCAAAGCTTTCGTTGTCAACACCAATACCTACTTCGCGCAGAGGACGCCGAAATATTGCCATTCTTTCCACAATATGAAACACAATGGTTTCACAAGGAGAACATGCTCGTCGCGTGGTTCGAACCGAACTTCTCACAAGCGAGGTACAATTTGAACAGGGGGAATATCGGCAGTAATGCTTGTACACTGATTGCAATTCTAATGAGTTCCTACTGCTCGAGTGAAAGAGTCGATGTAAGATATAATTGAGATATAATTGTTGAAACCACCGTAGTAGAATGCGTTTTCTGCACATATTTTAGTCGATGCATCCGTACAATCATCACCTCAGTTACGGCATTATCAAAGCGTTGGGCATCGCCATGTTAAACGGAAATGAAATCTACTGCAGTCTCAAGAAGGCAGGACGCCTACCAGACGTCAATCTTTCCATTCCAGAAGCAATTAAGTGCGCTGGTCAGTTTGCACACCGAATTAAAGAATGGGTGAGAGTTTTAGCCGCCATGATGCCAACCATCTTAACTTTTAACCTCAAATTCTAATTCGTTTCTTTAGAGAAGCTTGGTGTACATGCAATCCTTAGAAGATACGCTGTATACGAATGCACAGGGTCATCTTGACGAATGGTACGCCAGTTCGCATGCCAAACGACACAATTACTTATACATTATGTTGATATCAGACACTCGCAGTGTTTTAATTATCAACAACAGTGGGGATGAATCGGTACGTAATTATTTATTATTTAAAACATCGAAATTAATAAAACTTTGCTTCAGATCACGCTGGTCGACTCCCACCAACATTCCGCCTGCAAGGGAGCAGCCATTGCAGTCGTAAAACGGGATAACTTCCGAAATCTGTGTACATGGTTCGCGCATGTGCTGAAAAAGTACAATCAATCGAATCCGTGCCTGTACGAATTGTCATTCTTGTACTATCGGCAAAAATGAAAAAAAAAGTCGCAAGGATCACGTTATCATAATCAAAAATAATCTAGGGTTGTATTGAAAAATTGGCTGCAATTCGTGTTTTGCGTTCACGACGAGGCTTGCCTCTGCCCTCGTTCTTGTTTTCCGTCGACGCACGCTCATCACCTCCAGTATTTTCCACCGTCTTCTCCGACTGCTTTTGCTGCGAAGAATTCCTTGCTTCACTTCTCCAGTTTTGCGCGTTCTTTTTTGTTGATTGTTCTGTACTGCTATTACTGTTGCGATGGATGCGCTGCTGTTTCACGGCTTGCAGCGGCACAAAGGGCACAGCTTGTTGTCGCGGCTTATTCTCCAGCTGCTTGGGTGGAGTCTGCTGCTGAATTTGCAGTTGCTGTTGTTGCAACTGCTGCATCTGCAGTTGAAATTGCTGCTGTTGCATATGTAAGGGTGGGGAGAGTTGCGCCGCTTGAGACTGTGGCATTCGCGGTTGAAACTGTTGTTGCAGAACGTTTGGCGCTTGCTTTACAGGCTCCGGTGGTCTCGACGTGTACTGGTTAATGGGAGCATTCGGAACACACCATTGCATTGGTGGCACTGGAAATTGCATGGGGGGCGGCATTCCGCAAAGTTTTTCTAGACCGATCATGGCTACTTTCTCAGTCGCCTCCAATCTCGTTGCAGCAGGTGGGCCGAAAATCGGATCCTTAATTGTGGGCAGTCGGAGTTGAGCATGACATATCTGAGTAGCTGTATCGTCAAAGAACTGATAAAGAGGGCATCCCAGACCGAGGCGTTGACACTCGTTGAGCAGCTTCATGCTAAAATTGATTGACAGCTGGGAAGGGAACGGAGGCATGGGGTTGCTTGGGGGGAATGGGACCGTTTGAGGAATGGGTGGGGCCAAAGGTCGGATGCCTGTTTGCGGAGTAGTTGCCGGGAAGGCCAGAGTCGGCGGTGGAACAGTAGTGCACATTTTTTGCATTTGTGCCACATGCTGAAAAGTTGTGGAAACCAAGTATGTAAAAACGTTTAAAAATATAACAAATGACACTTACAGCAAAGAGATCATTTGCAGACAAGGAAATCCCCGTGATTACTGTTGACGAGGCTGGGGGTTGCTGTGTGGCTGGTGCAGATGCAGACTCTTCAGCTGGTTTCTTGGGAGACTTCTCGGTATGCGCACGTTTTTCTACTTTTTTGTTATTGACAGGTTCGGCTTGGCCATTAGCCTCCTTCGCCTTGAAGGGCATAAAATCAAAGTGCTGATTTGTCTGCTTTGATTTCTTTGGTGCCTTCCGGGAGGCAATGTTTCTATTCGACGGATCTTGATTTTGTCCTGAATCGTTGGCACTAAAGTTAGACGAGCCAGAACCATCTTGTTGTTGATGATGATTAGGCGGGGGATTGTTCCAGGCAGCGAAGGCAGAATTAGAATTCGGATTATAGAACTTCGATGAAGAGCCACCGAACGGGGATGGACTATATCCTATTTTTTGATACAATTGACCTGCATAACAATTAGTTTTCAAAATAAATTGCAGATGCACTTGATCCTTGAACACACTATAAACGGATTTAAGATCCGCTCTTCCCTTGCCACTTGAGTAGTCTGATAAATCTGTGGCGTTTCTGAGGAACTACATAACTCAATTTTATGAAAGAAAAAATTGATTTATCGGTGGGTAAAGATAGTGCATGATAGTGCTCTTTCGCATGCTTTAACCTAGAATTCAATATACTTATTTGTTTTTGAATTATACGCTATTTAATTTACTACATAACTCAATTTTCTCGGAATAACCTCACAAATACAAATTTCACTCCAAGTTCCCTGTAAAACCTCATTACTCCACTAAAAAAACGTTATTATATTATACAGTGCTTTGCATTTATCCTTGACTCGAGAACTGTTAAATTTATTGCAAATTTCCAGTAATCTTCTCTTCTAGGCATTAATTTCTGAAGAAGTTACATCGGAAAAAAAATCCTGTACACCTGTTAGTTTTCGAGATATCGGTAGTGACTACGCAAATTGAGACACCCTGTATAGCGTTACTGAGCCGACAAGAAGATCACAGCTCCAAAGAAATTAGTTTTAAAAAAATTACAGATTTATTAGTATCGCGATCAGGAAAATGCTAATTAAGCAATTGATAAACAATCAAATGTTGAGTCAGTTCTATCGTATGTAGAAAAGGTTTTCTCGAAACCTCAAAAAGTGGAGCTATGTAGTTCCTCCGAAATGCCACAGAATAACAAGGGCGGATGTTAATATAGTCAGTCTCTAAATGAGCATATCGCCTATAATAATCCGAATCTTAGATTTAGACGAAAAATTCATAAAGTAAAGTACACGAGATGTTCTAAATCGAATTTTGTGGAAGGGTGGAAGACATTGCCCACAGTAATTTCTAATTTGTTTGCATGTTACTCACCTGGCTTGCCTGTCTTCATCTCCATTTCCCTCAAGCCATGTGTTCGATTGATCAGCGACATTCTCGACATCTTATAACCGCGATGTGGCGAGCAATTTAAGGTCAAACCACCCGGAAATGGTTTGTCAAACAGCACCTCATACATGAAGTCCTCCGGCTTGCCAGTGGGCGACTTATGAATGGCTATAATCGTCCCCACGTGGCCCAGAGGCACCGTGTAGCTCTCGCGCACGTTTACGACGCGATCGTACAGTCGGAAGGTTGTCTTTGGGTCCGGCGATAAGTTGCCCATCAACAGGCCCGGCTGCAACAAACCACACAAGGGCGATCAGTATATTGCGCAATTGCGCATCAACTCGAATATACCTCGCAGGCGACGAATACACACACGTAATACATGCAGATAATAATAACATCCGAACACAATGATCATAGTCAAGAATGCAATTATAAACATCTTTGCATGTTCGGTCGTTGTTTTGATTTCTGACATACATCACACGCGTCATGTATTGATTCTATCGATTTCTTTGCATATTTTTCTATATGGCGTTTTGCTTGGTTTTGTTAAGTTTTTTATTATGTTAAAAGTGCTGTAAAAGTTTCGTCAAATGGCCATTCCTCAGTTAAGAAAAACTGACAAGGATAAATTCTACCTGTGGTCAACGCCGACTAAATACGCACTCGCCTTGCTTTGCTGGAGCAACACACTCGGCAATGCACACAAGTTTCCCACCCTCGCGCAGAAGTACGGCAACATACAGATCCTGCTACCGTATGCCGTGGTAACAGTCTTCCTGATCATCCCATTAGTCTTCACTGAGTTGGCAATTGGGCAGTACTCGAACAATGGCTTTGGGAACATGTGGCGTATGGCACCAGTGATGCGCGGCCTCACCTGGTTCATGGCCACCATCACCTTCTTTGCGACGCATTACTCGCTCTTCACAACCACGCATGCCGGCTACTATCTGCTGAAGTCCTTCGAGACGACTCTCCCATGGACGAAGTGCGATCCCATCTGGGCGACGGACATCTGCGTCGAGCCGAATCAATATTACGTTGGAGCAAACATTTCGGCTGTGCAAAACAGCGTCGAGCATTTCTACCGTGAGCAGGTGCTCAGCGAGAACGCCATGAGCTTTTCGGAGGTAAACCTGCGCTTGTTTATCTTCCTTATTGCAACGTTGGTGATAATCGCGCTGTGTCTGGTTGAACGCATCAAAAGCATCGAGAAGCTGCTGATGTTTTTAACTCTGGTGCCATTGATCTTGCTGATGGTGATAACAATAGCCGCCCTTATAAACGATACAAACTTCGCGGGATTGTCTGCGTTTGTTGAGCCCGACTTCCAGACGCTACTCGATTATCGCATGTGGTTGGAAGTGGTGAACAATGCGATGACCAATATTGGCCTCTGCATGGGCGGATTGGTGTGCATCTCCGCCCATGGGCACTTCCGCAGTAACATCTACGCCTTCGCGATGATAACCCCTTTGTGTAACCTTATCCAAGACGCGATCTTTACAATCTTCGTGTACTCCAACCTGGCGTTGGATGCCACTCAAAAGTACACGACCGTCAGCGCTCTATTCCGGCAGGACACTTCATTAATCTTCGTGAAAATACCGGCATCGCTGTTGAATTGGACTTCACACCAACAGCTATGGACGATTGTATACTTCTCGTACTTGTACCTTATCGGCGTCAGGTATCTGCTCTTCCTGCTCTTCACGCTGAGTTCAGCGTTGCACGAAACCTTCCACTGCGTGTACTACCTTCGACGCTTCTCAATCGCAGTGCTGTGCTTCATCATTCTCTTCGTTATGCCGTTGTACATCTCGCCAGTCGGCAGTCCGATGTTCATCGAGATGGAGAACTTCTGCAGCTCAACGTTTATAACATTCATAGCTACGTTGCAAACAATCGGAATCTTTTACATCTACGACGCACGAAAACTCCTCGTTGATGTGCACTTCATGCTCAACAAAAAGATCAACAACATGCAGTACTTTTTCTATGGAATTCCTGTTGTCCTGGCTGCGGTAGCGATTACAAACTTTTTCGAATGGGCGTGGATGTCGCGCGACTACGAGACCTCGTGGATTTTCATCATTGAATGCGTGATTGTGGCGCTGATGATTATGTTTTACGTGGCGCACTTGGTGACTTACGTCGTGGCGAATTGGAGCAAGGGTTACAAGTGGATGTTCGCACCAGGGGATAACTGGGGCTGTGCCGATGAAGAAATGCGCAAAAATCGCGAAGCGTTCAAAAGCGAAACAATCGATGCAAGATTTACATATCGGCAGGAATTATACGAACGAACATTATAGCTTTGAAATCGATATACGAATACGAAATAAAATCAAATTTACTGTGGAAATATATCTTTGAGATTACCTTGTACAAAAGGAACGGCTTAACCTGCATCACAATAGTCTTCCCTTCGGCATTCTTCCTTTCTTGGTCATCAACAATTTTCTCCAGTTGTTTCACAACGTCCGGCTCGACTCGATAGCTGCCACACTGTTGCTTCTCAACGGAATAATACTCTTGGCTCTTGATCCAACTGACAATCTCTTTAATGGTGTCACCACTCCTATAATCAATGAATTGTAGTTCGCTTACACATAACTCCCGATGATTCTTACCCATTGTCCTCTGGAAATATTTCATAATCATAATACGCATCGCAGTTACGACTGTTCTCCAAAAAAGTAAAAAGTTGCTGATATTTTCTCTGATAACTGAGAACCAGATCAACAGCTTTCTGGGAGTACAGCCACGCGTTCTCCTTCTTCGTATATCCAGGAACCTCTTCATTTCGCTTGTTAAACTTCAAGTTCAAGCCGATATTGTGCTTCGGCGCATCGTCCGACAAGCCTTCGCGTTTGCCTCCAGTGTAGACAAGAATGGCGCCTGTGATGCGCGAAAATAAACGTTTAGAAACGTCCGTGTCACATACTGCATGGTGCACAGGATGGTAAGAAGTTGCCACACGATGTTCCATCTTGTAAATGGGTTTAAAGTCGGGTTCATCATACACGGAGAGAACGACTTTAACGCGTCCTTTCTTCAATGACTCCGTGCTATCTTGAACCTGATTAAATACTAAGTATAACACCGGGTCTAAAACTAACCCTGTAGATATTGAAACTTACCGTGCCTTGGAAACCATAATGTGGCAATCCGAGCATGAAGCATGCTGAATCGACAGTAAAAACATCTTCAATGTTTAGATAAGGTTTATACTCTGCATTGTACTGTGTAATGTTCGTGACAATGGTTTGAAAGGGGAATGCGTTGGTCGTATCTGCCCACTGCTTTTCCAAATTAATGCGACCCTGCGACGTGAAAACGTACTTGCGGCCAGTCATCAGTTTGCAATGAACTAGCATTGATGTTTCGCCAACCTCCACACCTCGCTTATCACGATAACTAATGTATAATCACAAATTTTAATATTCACGCATCAAATTTTGTTTTACTTGTGCTTACTTGTCGATAATGCCGTTCTTCTCGATGTCCCAGTTGTGACCAACATTGCCCTTGTTGGATTCGACGTTATATTCTCCGGGGATGTTCGCGTAGTGATAGCGATAGTCTTTTGTAGAGATTGACACAACCCTATAAAGCAAAGAATTGAGATGCTTTCGATGAAGTTTCAAACGATCGACTTACAATGCTTCTACCAAATGCGGCCATGAGACAAACACAATGTTTCCAAGTAATTCCATCGCGATTTTCTCAGGCGGCGCTGTTTTGTTTTGCAAAATTTCCATGTACAACGTTTCGCCGCGACTCGGCTGGTCGAAAACCTTCACGCCGCCCTTCTTCAAGAAGCTCTTGTACGTTAAATGTTTCGTGGTGGGAAATCCAGGATAATAGATGTCAAACAAAGCTCCAGGGTACGCACTCTTGACGAGCTTATCAACCGGCACGCGTATATCTTCATTCGTGATCAGCGTACACATCGCATGGCTGTTCTTCACCGCCGGAAAATATTCCGGCGCTGCGTACTCCGCTAAATCATTCGTTGTATACTCATAAACTAACATAGGTCCGTGCGTGTTGCGTTTCACTTCCTCTGGCGTCAACTGATTATTGCTGGCCGCCATCGCGCTGAGCAGACGCTTCTCGTCGATGAAGGGAATGAGCACGACAGCTTCCCAGTCTTGCTTCTTACCGTTCAAGTCCGTATTGAACTCAGTTGGGTAATAGTCATGAATTGGGGAGGTGGGATCCTCCATGAGGCGATGGTAGACCGTCGGAAGTAACTTCTTCGAAGCGGTGGGCAGCACGCCCAACAGTTGCTCATACGGATTGAACGGCGTGCCGAGATCAAAATCGATTTTAAAGTCTTTAAAGTCCTTGATGTCGGAGATAAACGGCGCATAGTGATGCTCATAGAACCACGACCATGAGCACACACCGTTGTAGTAATAATTCAAGTTCCACTGGATCGCGCGCACATACCCTTCAGCTTGTGCACGCATAACCTCCCTATAATTGGAAACGAAACAAGGCTCAAAATCACAGTCCACCATTGTGGATCAATCGTTAACGCTAAACAATACTAGATGGCGCTGGGTGCAACTTACGGTGTAACCTGCGCATATTGCAGTTTATTCATGTAATAATCCTTCTTGTGCAGTTTAAACTCAGCATGAAGTATATCATCTTCACTTAAACTCTCCGACTCTGATTCCAAGGCCTCCGAATCGTGTTCTTCGAAGTCCGCTGCTAAATTCTCCAAGTTCTCTTCCGATGGTTCAACAAACTGTCGCAAACAAGCGTCCTCCATGTTAATTCACATTTCACTCACACAATGTTGGTTATATTACCATATCTTCGGTAGCCTTGATGAGCGCGGCAAGATCAGACTTCATAGGTTTTGCATTCCCCCCCTCCAATGCGCCAAACATGCCCTCATCGGCGTCTTCAGTCTGCCACTCTTCCAACTTCCTCGGCTTGTACTGCATGTAGGGACACACATTTACGCTCAGGACAATGATTAACAACAATTATCTACTACTTACACTCGTTCGCTCTTTCTCATTCGGCCTTCGGCCGGTCTTGCTCTCGAAGTACTTGAGATCCGCGTACTGTTCGCTGAACTGATCCATGTCGATGCAGCACAACGCCGCCATAAACTTCTCGAAGCGCTCTAAGTTCAACTTGCCCTTCTCATTAATATAGCCGTCGAAAGACGGCAGGACCTTCATATAAGCGTTGTAAAGAAGCGGCAATGCACCGTTTGCAATGTGCAAATTGGGCAGATGTGGAATGAAGTCGTTGCCGACGAGAAAACCCATTAGAACCTAATATTCAGCAATATTCGTAAACATTTTCAATGCGTTTTCGTTTCGAAGACATGACTTACCCAATCGTCGATGACACTCTCGATATTGTAACCAAATGATAGTTTATCCTTGATTGATATAAATTCCTGCTCCAAGTACTCGCGCATGAGTGACAAATGCAGCAAATAAAAAGTGATCGCCTCGGGGACGTTCTTGCGCTTTTGGGTGCTTTTCTTGCCGAACTTCACCTCCTCCCGCAGGAGGGAGAAGTGCGGTTCGTGCGTACACAAGCCCAACATGATTAAATCGGCGTCCAAGCCGTAAAGACAATGTCTTGTATTGGGATCATGATCTGGTTGCGCCCGCAAGTAACGAATGTAATCCATTACTTTGTGTTCGCCTTCGCCAGGTGTCTGCAATAATACAAATGCATAAAATCTCTTCCGCTTCCAATGTGTGTATCGTATTTGCTTATGTTTCTATCAAAAGAAGCACTAGGAAAAATGCTAAAGTAAACAAATATTAATATAACAGCACTTAAAAGTAAACAATGCTCCTAAGGGGAAACAGGGGCTTGAAAAATTAACATGGTATGCGCTATTTTATCAGTCCACATATTTCCGAATGCGGTTTCTATGTAGTACAGGAGAAATAGTTTCTTTCTACGACGACCTCTTAAACTGGTCATTATGACATCGCACACAATGCGTAAAGTTCCAGTTTATGATGGAGTGAAGATGGAGTGAAAAGCATATTGGCAAAAAACTTTCCAATTAAATTACAATTTGCTGCTCAATTTTTCCGATCTAATACTATTTTTTAGTGGAATTATGAGGTTTTACAGGGAACGTGGAGTGAAATTTGTAGTTGTGAGGTTATTCCGAGATAATGGAGTTATGCAGTAAATTCAAAAACAAATAAGTATTTTGAATTCTAAGATAAAGCATGAGAAAGAGGGCTACAGGCACTATCTTTCCCCACTGCTAACTAAATTCTTTTTCAAAAAACGCCACAGATATAATGTATAAATGTATAATGAAGGACATTGAAATATTGTAAACTATCTCCATTATAAGAACTTCGATTATTCTTGTTCACACAATATGAATTGACGTTATAAAAACAGCACGAGCACTGTGCACACTTGCTCATTGTTCTAACGACGGCCGTGAAAACATATTCTGTTATGTCAAATCCGCAGTTTTTATATCCTAAACATGACTTTAACATCGAAACAAGAAAAATCCCTGCTCGAGGCGTGCGAACGTGAAAAGTACTATTTCAAACCATACGAGAACTACAGACGAACTTACAAACTACGCCCAATCACAGCAAAGTTCTATTCAAAATACGAACGCGCCGCCCCAGTGGAAGAATTCAAAGTCTCCGTAGATGAGATTAACCTTCACGTCGCGTCCGGACCGAAAGAGCGCATGGCATGGCCGGAAACCGTCAACCAAGAGTATGGCTGGTTTAGTGAGCCATTGGTCAACTACGACGTGAACGATCCACGACTAATGCATCCACGACTAAGCTATGATTTTATCAAACATTTCTTGCAATTGCAGAAAAAACACTTAAAACAAGAGAAATTTACGGGAATTCCATTTCTGCTTCAATAAAATGTAAAGATAAACATTTATAAAAAAAAAATGTGTAAACATACCTCATGTCCTGATAATATTATCTTACATTGTTGCCAGAGTGGATCTGTGCTAATCTTGTTTACAATAAAATACTTCAACTGCTCATGCAGTTTTGCCATGAAAACAGTGCCAGGAGTGATGCAGTTTGAATCAAACCTCTCTGCTTCTGGCAATGGTTCACCCTTCTCCCTGGCTTTCTGCTCCATCTTCTCAGCATCCTTGGCGGTCCTAAAACGTCGTCCACGTTGCTGATTCATTTTAGCCCTGGGGGCGACCCCATCAATAGCCATGAAAAACAATTTATGTGGCTTAATCATGCGGAAGAGGACTTCGATGTAATGAAAAATATCAGCAAAGATCCTCTCCTCAGTGATTCTAAAATGTGGATCATTATCATCCGGATGGGAGCACATGTGAATGATGCCATTCATATCTAAATATAAGTTGTCGAATTCAGGAATCTGAAACGATGCAAACATAGCAGTTGAAGTGATTTTATTCAGTTCTGTAATCATCAGTTTGAGGTTATCTTACCTGATATTCCTTTAGGAGCTCAGTGAGGCATGGGTAGCGCTCGGATATGTACCGGAAAAACTTCGGTACTCCCATCTTGTACAATAATTAATGCAATTGTACTAATAAGATTATTTAATTACAATAGATTAGTCATTGGTATCAATTTTGCACGTTCAGCGCAACAAGCCACCACACTCACACCAGACGGCCACAACGCCACGCTAAACCTCCGGCAAACGGCAATTCGGCAAAACAGGTTTATTGTTCAGGGTTCAGCTGGTTCCAGGTTTTGCACGGGTAAATCGTAAATCTGCTTGTTTTGGTGGGGGAATGACGTAGAGACAATTTCAACCAATCGCGTTTATTGCGTTATTTCAGGCTCAGCGCGCGCAATATTCGAAATGCTGTTGGAATGTTTGGATCTTGGGAAGTGATCAAGATCAAGAATAAGGAAAGAAATTACGAAATCAGTATATTATACGACGCGCGAATGAGGGCAACGATAAATCGTGACCCGCGATGTTTGTAAGGCGATCCAAATCCGAGCTGATTATAATAAGCGCATTTATTAGGCCCAATTTACTATCAGAGAATATTCGCAAGAAAGCTGCGATTTTTAAATTAAATCTGGCTTGGTAATTTGGTTGTGTTGTTGAAATCTGACATTCACCCCAGAAAATAATGGGGTATTCCTATTTTATGAAAATATTCGATAACTAAAAGCAAACAACCACAATGTAAAATTGCATACAAACAATTGCAAAAGTATAACGTAAACTTTTTACGCCAAATCATTTCCGTTTTCTGTTTGCGCAAAGTGCATTCACAATAGGTATGTTCGTTTGTCTGCTCTAAACTGTTTGGAGTTACTCCGATCACAAAATCGCGTTCGTTTGTGTCCGAGCAGCTGCTCCAAGCTGCCCGCGTTCGTGTTCGTTTGTG